>JAFEMH010003976.1:0-234629 GCA_022495995.1 Adenophora triphylla var. japonica
TTACAACGAGATTGTCCCGACGCATGAAGACTTCCGAGCCTCGATTTGGGGTCCCGAGATTGAGGCTATATCTATTCCGCCGACGGAGACGTGCCGGTGACGGTAGAAAGCTTGCATCTTTCCTCCCAGACCTCGGGAGAGGCCGCAGAGGATGACGATAGCCCCTGAGCAGGGAATTGACCACTTTCCGATATCCCGGCAGTGTGCCTGTCTCCGGGATATGGCCGTTAATACTACTACTTGCTGCGCATGGGACATGCTTCTATTCTTTGCATATTCTCTCTCGCTTCCGTTCACTCGAAATGTCCGTGGGGATCTGGCCATAGTGGTCTCTGATATGGATATGGTTAGAGACTCGCAAGGCCGGGAAGGATATCATGTCCCGCTACCGAGTTTTCGGAGAGACATTTCATGGGATTGGACAGGGACGGGCTCCTGGAGATCCATTTCATGAGATCCCTCGGAGTCCCATCGTGTTGACCTTACGGCCGCAGGAGAGGCCCTGGCTTCTGCCAGGGGCTTCGCCGACTCAAGCTCCCTTCGGGTGATTTCTCTGGAGAGGTGCAGACCGAGGCAACAGGACTCAAAGCAGAGCCGGGAGCCGACGATGTGGGCCTGAGGCATCCACTTCTGACATCCGCTGGTGGATTCCTCATCGGAGGTTGCATCAAGGAGGATATTTCAGAGTCCTATGCCGTGAGGGTTCCAGATTCTCGCCGGTCATCCTTCTACATACCCCGCTTAGTATCCAGCAGCTTGGGGCTTTACAGAGCCATTGAGTGATTGGGAGGACATCCGGACCACTGAGGTGGTGTCATTGGGATACGAGGGATCCAAATTTTTGGGCCTTCTCTTTCTTCTCGAGGGCTTGGACATATGCCGCTTCCCACCTGTGGCTATCTTCAGGAGCAGGAAGAGCACCATCTTGACCACTCGTCTACTTGACTCGGTACGAGAGGGAGACGGGAGCGACTCAGGTCATCTGGAGGAGAGACGTCGAGCTTTATCTGGGAGCCGACCGCGACTCGAGTAGGACTTTGAGGGAGACCGAGGCTAAGGCGAGTCGCCATAACTACCGTGTGACTTGGTCGTGGATATGGAGGCTCGGTACAAGAGGTTGTCCGAGGTCGCTCCTTTCGACCGAGGCTCGAGGGAGGAGGTGAAGCGGACTGCGTGCTCTGGACAGAGAGCACTTATCGACACAGCTCGTAGAGGCTCCAAAGGAGGATACCTGAGGTCGGGATGAGGGATACCGACATCATAGATAAAAAGAGGAAGAAGACTCGACGGGCCGAGGAAAAGGGAAAAAGACCAAAGAAGACTCAAATAATGACGACTCGATGTATCTTTTCTTAGGATTCCCTTATTGCCATTTTGCAAACACATTAGTTTATTTAGGCATTTTATTGTATTTTAGATCTTTTGTAGAAAGGTGTTGCGTAGTCAAGAGGTAGACCGTGCTTGAACTCATCAAGAAGTTTTTAACTTGTAATGAACAAGAAATATTATCTTAAAATTAGTCAAGACACATTTCATGGAAATTCAAATGTCTTATTTATTGGGACCCGCTTTATGAAAACCGAAATACCCTTTATTATTTAGGACGCACTTCATGGAAGCTTCGATTGTCCTTTTTATTGTTTAGGACACATTTCATGGAAACTTAATCGTCCTTTTATTGTTTAGACCGAACCATATATGGCCGCCTACGTTCCCTTTTACAAGAAAGACTAAGTGGGCTCAGTCTTCGTAGTTCATTCCGTGAACTAATTTTTTCATGTGCATCCCCTGCTTTTTTGCCTAGACCGCCCTTTTTGGGGTTTTCACTTAGCCGGGCATTACTCTTTTTGCACTAAGATTTTTTTTCCTTTTTTTTTTTTTTTTTTTTTTTTTATGTGCAACCCCGTCTTTGCCTAGACCGCCCTTTGGGGTTTTCAAATTTAGCCGGGTATTACTCTTTTTGCACTCTTTTTTTATTATTTTTTTTTTTTTTTTTTTTTTTTTTTTAGACATAGTATCTTTTGAGCTTATCACCGTTGACTGGTGGACAAAGGGATTGCCGTCCAGTGTCCGCAAGCTTCATGGCTCCTCCCGATAGTATCTTCTCGCACCACATAAGGGCCGATCCAAACGGGTTCCCATTTTCCTGTGGGGTTGTCTCTCGGTAGGGGCTTCACTTTCAACACTAAGTCACCTTCTTTGATGTCTCCGGCCTCGACCTTTATCAAACGCTCCGGCCATTCGCCTCCGGTAGGCTCGGGTGTGTTCCATGGCTTTTAGCCTTCTCTCGTCAAGGTGGCTAACTCATCATGCCGGCCGCGCAACCATTCCACTTCATTGACACTGCTTCCAGAGGACCCTTAATGACGGGATTTCCAACTCCACCGGTAACACCTGCTTCCATCCCGTAGGTTAAGGCAAAAGGAGTTTCTCCCCGTAGCCGCTTCCGACAGACGTTCGTAGCCCCAGAGTGCCAAGTGCAGCTTTTCGCCAATCACGACTCACGGGTGGCCATCTTCCTGATGATCCGTTCGAGCGTCTTATTAGCAAATTTTCCACGGCTCCATTAGTCTCGAGGTCTCGTACGGAGACGACTTGTGGCGAGTGATTCTGAATTCGACAAAGAACCTATCGCAGCCCTTCAAAGTGCGACTCCATTATCGAAATGATCTCATTGGGCACCCCATATCTGCACATTATGTTTTCTTTGATGAATTGGGCCACTTTTCCGGAAGTGAGGACCTTGTAAGACTTGGCCTCTACCCACTGGGTGAAGTAGTCGATGGCTACTAGCACAAATTCATGCCCATTGCTTCCCGCCGGGCTATTTTCCCTATCACGTCAATACCCCAAGTTGCAAACGGCCAAGGAGTCGTCATGCAAGACATGTCATGAGGCGGAGATGGTTGAGGTTGGCAAACCGCCGGCACTTGTCGCATGCTCTGACGTGCCGGACACAAACTGCTTCCATGGAAATCCAAGAGTAACCCATTCTCGAGGATCACTTGCATCGTGGCTCGCATTCATATGAGGACCGCAGGGACCATCGTGGACTTCACATCAACTCTTTGGCTTTTTCTTGAGTGACGCACAAGAGGAGTGGTCCTTGGTATCGCTTCTTGTACAAAGTTGCCTCCTAGAATGACATAATGGGAGGCCAACCTTTTCGCAGCTTGCAAGCTCTTGGCTCGACTCCTTCTTTCGGTCTACCTTCTTTGTCTCCGAAAGCCGACTCTCCATCTTTGAGGAACCGGTAAATTTGATTGTACCTGTGGTTCCTTTATAGGCTCGGGTCCTGTGTCTACTTCACAAATGTAAGGCCGGGGCTTCTCTTCTACCCACTCTAAGGGTTTTATGGCTTTTCCCTGGGGATCTCTACCAATGAGGCTAGAGTAGCTAATGCATCTCGCGAACTGCTCTTTTCCCTTGGCAAGTAGTGGAAGGTCACTTCTCCGAACCGTCCAGCCAACTCCTCCATACGGGCATGATACCGCTGCAGTTAGGGTCCACAGCCTTCCACTTGTTGGAAACCCGATTGATGATCGTGGCCGAGTCTCCGTAAACTTCTAGCTCCTCGACATTCCTTTCTAAGGCAGCCTTCCAAACCAAAGAATGCAAAGCCTCATACTCGGCAACATTGTTCGTGGCAGGAAGTTCAACTTGAGGGCTATGGGTGTATGCTCATCCTTCGGATCGACCAAGAGCATCCCGATACCGTTTCCTCTTTTGTTAGCGGCTCCGTCAAAGAATAATCGCCATCGGTTTTCGTGTTCGACCGCAAAGATCCCTTCATCCTGGGAATTGGGGTTCGTGCCCTCTCGTCTTCATTACCGGGAAAGTTTGCCAGTGGTCTCGACAATGCTTGACCCTCGATAGCCTTTCTCGGTCACATAGTTGATGTCGTACTCGCTAAGAAGAAGGACCACTTTGCTAGACGCATCGAGAGGGAAGGCTTATCAAAGATGTACTTGATGGGGTCCATTTTTGAGACCAAATTCACAGGGTGGGCTTCGCATATAATGCTTCAACTTGCCGACTACCTGCACTCGCCTCCCGCACAGTGTCTTTTCACATGCCGAGTAATTGAGCTCACTTCCCCGCAGCCTTCCGCCGACAAAGTAAATGGCGTTTTCTACCCGAGAGTCTTTCTTTCCCGAGCAAGCATAGCCCCAACTCGCCGTATCAATGATAAAGTGAGATAGAGCAGTAAGAGGTTTCGTCTATGTGGGGGCATAGCACGAGGGTGTACCAAGTATGCCTTGATCTCGGTCAAAAGCATCCCGGCATTCTTCGGTCCATTCTCGTGTCTACGTTCTTCTTCATGAGCTTGAAGATGGGCTCGCACATAGTGGTCAACCGATTGACGAAACGGCTAATGTACCGCAGCTTTTCCCATAAAGCTCTGACTTCGTCCGGTCCGAGGTGGCCTCATATCCATAATGGCTTTGATCTTTTGGGGGTCGCCTTCGATACCTCGCTCCGTGACCATATACCCAAGCACTTTTCCCCTTGTCACTCCGAAGGTGCATTTAGCAGGTTTAGTCTCATGGAATGTTGTCTCGCCTCTCAAAGAACTTCCGCAGTCAACAAAGTGCCGCCCGTCCTCGCCTTTGGAGTGGATTATCATGTCGTCTACGTAGACCTCAATCTCCTTGTGGATCATGTCATGAAAAAGCGCGGTCGCCGCCCTTTCGTAGGTAGCCCCTGCGTTCTTAAGCCCAAATGGCATCACCGTATATCAGCAAGTTCCCACGGCGTGGTGAAGGTCAGTCTTTTCTTGGTCTTCCTCGCCATCTTGATCCGTTGTATCCTCGCAAAGCCATCAACGAAGGATTTGACTTCGTAGTTGGCAAAGTGGAGTCCACCAGATGTCTATGTTTGGCAAAGGGTAATCGTCCTTGGGCCGGCCTTGTTCGCATCTCTAAATCCACACAAAGAGCCGCACCTTCCCATCGGCCTTGGTGACGGTCACAATATTGGACAACCATGTCGGATATTCGATGACTCGATGAATCCTACCCGCAGAGCTTCTCAATTTCTTCTTTGACCTCGTAGAGACCATTCTCGCTTGATCTTTCTCGCTCGCTTTACCGGTTTAGCATCCGGTGCTAGAGGGATTCTCGTGCTCTACTATCGAACCTGTCTAGCCCCGATATCCCCGTATGACCATGCAAACACGTCGACGTATTCCCCGAGCGCATCGATCGCCCGTCCCGTTCAACCCCGGGAAGAAGTTTCCGATCTCGTGTCTCTTTAGGTTCCTCGACAAGCACCCAAGTTCACACTTGTCAAAACCTCCTACTCTGGGGCCCGGTTTTCCTCTTTTTTCGAAACCTGCTTAAAGATTTCTTTAATGTATTGTTCATTTAGTGTGTTTGCATCTTGTTCAAATGATTCATTATTAACTGTTGTTAAGTTTTGAGTTAATTTATCATTTGTTAAGTTGGCAATAAGAGGATACTCGTAAAGATCCGTCATTTCATTCAAAATAAGTGGGAAAGATGACATCGATTACATTTTGATAGTCCTCAGCGTGAGGCCTTCGGATGACTCGTAGGACTCGGAATTCAAAGATTCCCGACTCAACCGTATGGACAACAGGTGTTTGACACGACCGGGTTGAGAAGGACGAGGTACCAATCCAAGCTCCTCTATCATTTGTCAGTTTGGCCGGCTATCGGTCCCGAGAACGTCTCCCAATTCTTCAATGGCATTTCGTCTTAGTTACCAAAGTGCGGGATCAAAAGGATTTTCACCACCGTCTCCACTACGGCAACTATCTCATCATCTCGAGCCGAAGTCGATCAAATCTGGATCCGTGCTTCTTCATCAAACAACCGTAGCAAGCCCCACTCACTGTCTTCACTATTGGCAGCCTTCTATCCGCCGATCTTCTAAGAGCTAACTCGAAAGCCGAGAAGTCCATTACCCCGGGATGCCGATTCTTGACGCCGTCTCGAGTTTCCCTTTGAAGACATACTGCTCAACGGTAGTGGTAGCCCCAGAATGTCCTGGCAAGTCAAGGAACATTCTTCGAACAGATCGGCCGGCTTTCCTCATTTTCTCAAGATTCTCCGTAAGGGTTTTCTCGCAAGGAGATCTCGTGATCACTTTTATCGTATTGTGTCTCGCCTTTGTAAAATAATGGGTCGTGATAAACCGTAGGGATGAAGCCGGACCCCTTTATCTTTTCTCGCCATTTGGTTTGTACCCCAAGCCATATCTCGGTATTCTCGTTCCTTTACATCGATGATGGTATTGCGACTCGAAGTCTTCCACCCAATCCAAGTCCCGAAGATAACCCATTTTTCTCATCATTCTCATGGCAGAGGGATTTGATCGGAAGTAGTAGTGAGGTCGCTACACACTTGTGCTTTGGAAGAAGCTACAGAGAATCCCGTCAATGCCAACCCTTCGTCATCATGTTTGATTTCCAATATCGGGATGTCTCCAAGTGCCGGTTCCTTCTACCGTGACACTGCCTCCATAAATGGTGGTGATAGTACCATCATTTGACCGAAATTTGACGCACCGGTGCAAAGTAGAGGCTACCCCATTTATCCGGTGGATCCAGGGCCGTCCCAGAGAGCAAGAAATGAAATCGGAATATCAATCACTTGAAAATCGACGTCCATGACCTTTTTCCGAACCACGCCTGAGAGTAGCAATCCCCAAAACCGACCGTGCAAAGGGAGTCATAAGCCTTAATAGTCTCGACTAGAAGGCTTCAAATCTGTTGGTTTTAGGTCCAATAAGTCCATCATCTTGGCCGGGCAAGACATTCATCGTGCACCCTCCATCGACTAATACCCGTGGCAATCGACGCTCTTCTAACTCGGACTGTGATGTAAAGAGGTTCGCATGACTAGCCCCATACTTTGGCAGTGTCCAAGTCAGTTGAAGGTAATGATGTTTCCGTAGTGGATATTTCCAATCATTTGGACGACCTCATCCGGGGTGACATCTATGGGCACCATGGTCTTGGCCAAACTTTCTTCTAGCTTCAACTTACGAGGGTACGAAGAGGTTAACAGGACCACAAGGAGATATTGGCTTGGGTACACTTCAACCGAGTCAACACCGGATCCTCTTTGTCGAGTCCGGCTTTTCTACTTCCGACTTATAAGGCCTCTTATCTGTCTTTGGCTCCGAAACGGCATTCTTTTTGTCACCCTTAGCCGCTCAATACTCATCTCGTCTGCACCGAGTCATCACATAGACATTAGATTTTCCCCGAGTCATTATTCCTACCGGAGGATTCTCGTTAGCTCTTTCAAAGTCGAGGCGGGCTCTGCCGGCGTATGGCCAATTTCGCCGATTAATCCGATTAATGGCACTACCGGAGGCGTAGGCCGCTCGAATCCGATCCCAAGTTAACGGCTTTCGACCTTCTCAAGGTTCTCGACTCTCGATTGGCTTAGCAGCTGGCTGGTTTCAGCTTTACCTTCTCCGTTTAAAGCCTTCACAGCCTCATTCAAACTTTTCAAAGTCAACATGCAACAGAGTTATCACCTTCGTGGTTTGGAGCCCTGCAACCGGCTTTCTCATCCGGGTCCAACAATTTTTTCAACAGAGCGGGATCACATTCCTCATCACCGTCAAGCATATCCCTTCTTTCTCTAGGGGTCACCTTCGACGCGCATCTTTGACATTGGCTAAACATTTTCTCGAAGTGAGAAATTCCATCATCAATAAGGATTTCTGCGGGGTCAAACCTCATGGCGGGTTTCTCGTTCTTCACCGTCTGAAGGTTTTCCGGGCTTTTGGCTTCGGGCTAACCACTCTTCTACTGTTCCTTCCGGCACTTCGACCGTGTCTTCATCGCATCACCGTAGTAACTCTCGCGGAACTTTCGTCTTGACTCGATGACCAATGAGGGCAAAAGCAGTGTCGGGATACTTGACGCCATATAAGAGGTATCTTGGACTCCTCCTTTGACTTGGGAATTACCAAGAAAACATCATTGTCGTCACAGACATAAAGGGGACTCGGGTCGCCGAGACTTAAGACTCTTTCCAGTGGCATCCATACACTCTTCTTCTGACAAGGTCTCGTGAGTGATTACTAACACTATAACAGAGTCTACTCTTCCCGATGAGAGTTTGGCTTCCGCAATGCTTACGTTTTCCAGACGGTGGGTGGAGCCCATTTTCCTCTTTCGCCTAGGGCTTCAATTAAATCCCTCCATTCACCGACCAAGTCTTTGTAAGGAGTATTGAACTCTAGGATGTAGGACTCATATACCGCTTCATCTAAGCTAGCATCTTTTTCCTTTTCTCGAGCCTTCACACAGCCGCAAATACACTTTGAAGTGATTTCATCTCCTATTCCGGGTCGGTGGTTTCCTACCTCATCCCGCCCTTTGGGTTTCACTTCGCCGACTCCAAGTCCATTCCTTCTACGGAACCTGTCATCATCACCGTAAATCCATCCATTCCTATTCTCGTTCCCGACCGATTCTTCACTACCATTGTCTCGAGAGATAGGCAAATTCACAAAGTGCGTTGACGAAATTAGAGAGGTCGTTGGTACCGGGATTCCAAAGTAAAGGGATTTGGGTTAGGCCGAAAGGAGGGAAAGAGTCCCACGGGGTGATGCAAAGGCCGTGAGGGTGTCGGGACCCCGACGGCTCTGGGATGTTGGGGAAGACCGAAAGGGACAGCCTTTGGCAAAGGATTAGGAGGGGATGGGCTATAGGCTAGCTCGCTTCCCTAGTCATCTCGGTTACCCAAACCAAGGCCGTTCTCTCGTCGAATCGGACATTCTCGACTCTCTGGATCGACCAAACCGAGGATTCTCGCGAACCTGTCCGAGAATTCTCGCGCTAACAAGTCGCCGACCCGGTGTTCTCACCCACTTCTTTCTCGCTGCGGGAAAGGGATAGGAAAGGTTTAGACTCGGGGTAGGTGTTTAGTCAAGGCTCGTGCAATATGCAAATTAGAATCTTCCAATTTACTTAAAACAGTTGTCTTTTATTAATATCTATTTGGTTGGAAAAGGTGGGTTCGCCCTTCTTTTTCGTAACTACTCTAGATCCCGGATCGCCGGGTTCCGTCACTACGTCTATAAGCCCCTCGTATTCCACCCGTATTTCGACCTCCCAGGTGGGACAGCCGGCGAGGGTCCTATAGGGCACGCGGATCCCACCGACCGAGAGTAAAGAACGCTCCTAACGGGTCTAGCGGGTCATAGGAACTTTCAACGCACGAGCGATGCGGATTATAGTCAAGGCAATACCGGGAAAGTCTCGCTCTTTCGCCTTGATAGGATTTTGCGTAATTTCGCTTGAGCGAATGACGTTTTGACTTTCGGTAATGTCCGAGAAGATAATAGGCATGGGTCGGGCGGCAAAAGCCGGATGACACAAAGGTCACATTGAACTTCGTTGCATACGCCGGCGTGAGTTAGAATCGAAGTCAATGCCGGGTCAAGATCTTGCCAATTTTTCCTTGTCGGAATTTTAGCAGAGCTTCGCTTGAGCGAAAGATCTTTTGATTTGTTGGCAAAGACTCGGTCTTGACTCTTACGCATTCCGTGTGTCAAGGTCAATAGTCAATGTCGGAGTTGAGATCTCGCCAATTTTTCCTTGTTGGAATTTTGCGTAGTTCTTCTTCCGTTATGAACTAAGGCTTGACCTTTACGAGGGTATGCAACCGGGCTATATGACACGGACTAGACCAAAAACCAACCAAAAGTCACGGTTTTTTGAAACGTGTGACACCTGACCGTGCATTGGTCGACACCGGCCGCCATGGGAAGGTTGGGATGATTCCGTGCGCGCCCGGGAGCATCGTAAGGTCAGTCCGTGATCGCACTGAACCACCCTCGGGTTTGAAGGACGTGCGTGCAAAGTGTACAGATATATCAAAGTGCGTAGTGTGCGGTCTCCTAAAAATGTTCCTTTTTGAGTTAAAACAGAGATTTTCAAAATGTGTTTTAAAGGAATGATTTTCGGGACGGGGAGAATGCAACACATAAGCACGTAAATTTTCTCGGGAGCCCCAGCCATGGAGCCGAGTAGCCCCAAGCCGCTAGGACTCGCCAGATTAACCATGATTTTTCCCGGTGGAATTGCCACCGAGGTCGCCCTGGCCGAATCCAATGAGGATTGAGCCGTACGACCGCATGGATCAATTTTCCCAGTGTTCCACTCCTTTTGCTATTTTTCGGTTGTTTCCCGTTCAAAGTACGCACAGATTCCAAGATGCAAATGATGCAATGCATGGTAAAGAAAGCAAGCATGATTAATGAAATCGGCGATGGGAGTCTAACCCGCTCAAAGGGAAAAGCTTTCTTTTATTTTTTCAAAAAAATTTTTCGAAAAGGGGTACTGGTACGTGGGATTGTTAAACCACCGGTTATCCCAACTCCCACATCGTGGAGTGTACAGGAAGGGTAAGTGGTTTCCACCTATATACCGAGTATCGATTTTTTTGTTTTGAAAATAAAAGCTTTTCTCCTTTCGGGGTTTCCCACGAGTCGCCAAACCGTGAATGTGTGCCCAAATTTTGTTTTTGTTGGATTCACGCGAGTTTGAAGACATCCGGTTTAATTTGAAAACGGAGTCGCCACGCCATTTTGATTACCTCAAAACTTTGAAAAAGGTTTTATGGGTTCGGAGGTTAAGTTACCCTCGGGAAGAACGTCATGCGTTCACCCAAGGTGCCTTGCCGGAAAGCAAGTCTCCCATGATTTCATTAATCGTGCTTGCTTGCGTGCTTTCTTGTGTGCATGTGTTTGAAAATAAGGAGGGAATGTCCCAAGTCGTCTTCCGGACGTACAAACCATTTATTGGTTGTCGCCGGGATTTCTTGAATTTATGTATTCGGGATTATGATACCGTCCTCATCTTGTGACTTGTGATCATCGCATTTTTAACCTCGGGACCCTCGGGACTTGCGTGATCGAGAGAATGACTCTCTTTATGGTCAAAGATGAGGTTCTTTAGAAAAGGAAGGTCCTTAGCCCATCAATCCTACGCTTTAAGACTACGAGCTCGTATAGATGCTTCATACTCTTTCTTAAGCGATAATTGGAGATATAGGGTTCAAGGTTGTCCCTTTCTAAAGAAATATGGAACCTTTAATGGAAGGAACGATGTAAAGATAGGATCTTTTACACCGGTCCGTTCCTAGGTTGCTAATGGGGGGAATGGGGGAAATGTATGTAAAAATGACACTTTAATGAAAAGATGACATTTTTGGGTTGCAAATGATGCACTTAATTTAAAGAAATGATCTTTATTGCAAATGATGCATAAAGATTTGATTTTTATGCAAATGATGCATTTTTTGAAGAAATTGGCATTCATTATGCAAATGATGCATAAAGATTGCATTTTGAAAAGCATATGATGCTAGTTTATGGTAAAGACATGGTCTTTAAAGCAAATGATGCTTGGAAAAGTGATTTTGGATGCAAATGATGCATTTTGATTGAAAATATTTGATTTTTATATGCAAAGGATGCATAAAGATGACATTTTTATTTGAAAATGGGGGTTTTAGGTGCAAAGGATGCACCTTTATGGGAAAAGACTACATTTTTATGACAAATGATGTCTAATGCATGCAAAAGTGAAGGGGGAATATGAAGATATGATCTTTAATCTACCAAGTCCCAAGCAATATAAAAGTAATGCAATGAGCAATTTATAAAGCAATTAGGATGCGAGGTTAGGGCGTGCGAGGTTACCAATGGCTTCCTTCTTCTTCGGGCGGAGCTAGGAGGAGAGGTTGGTCTTGAATCTTCAAGGAGGAGGGAAGGAGCTTCTTGGCCTTCTTCTTCACCTTCTTGGATCTTCAACAGCCTCTTGGGAGTATTTCTTCGTATTATGTGTGGTGTTGTTGGAAATTGTTGTTGTTGAGAAATGGGTAGAGGAGGGCTATATTTATAGGCAGTCTGGATAAGGCTAATGAAGCCGTGCGGCTAAGGGCAGCAAGTTAATGCAGCCGTGCGGCATTATCCACAATGACTCAGCATTCTAAAACCATGCAAGGTGGCAAATTCTAGAACCTTCCCTCCTAATTAAGAAAAACGTGTTTCTTAATTAGGAAGGATCCCCTTCAGCCCTAAATTAATTAAAAACAGTTCCGGAATGTTTCCGGAACACTAGGAAGGTCTGGGGAATTACCGGAAAACTTACCGAAATTGCCGGGAAATTTAACCGGGAGGCATGAGCCAGATTTGGGTACTTACACATACGCTCAAGGATAGCAGTGAGGTCGCCGTTGTTTCTCCCATCGTTTGCCATCACCTCGTCGGAGAACCCTAGGATCGTCCGATTTCTGATACCAACTGATGTAAAGAACGCAGCGGAATAGTAACAATAAGGCTTGATCGAAATCAAAACCTTCTGCAAGGAATCGCAATTCCCAAGATAACAAGAACTTCCTAAGAAATCCTTCTGCAAGCCAATAGAATTGACCAAGAAATTTGCAAGATGTAAAACTGAATTTAATTGATAAAAGTCTAATTTTCGAAATTACAATGAAGACCTATAATATAGTGCCCTGAAAACTTGAAAAAGAATCCTAAATCTTCTAAAATTAATCCTAACCTATATAGTAACCTAATAGGACTTAAAAACTAGTAAATCTTCTCAAAATCTATTCTAAAACTACCTATAATCAACCAATTAAAATTAAATCCGAAAATACAAATGAAATAATAAAAGATACAAAAATAATTAACATCCCAATTTACATCATATTCGATGCTACATATCTATACTTAATCTATGTCATTTAGTTGGATATGTATATGTGATTAATGTGGGTTTAGTTGCGAATCAATTACAACGACTGCCCCTTTAGTCCTTATACTTATAAGACTAATGGACGAGATTGTATTGGATGACAACAAAAGTGCACATAAGGGTTGTCATTCATATTATAAATGATTTAAGGAATTTATTTAGTAAAAGATACATATTAATATTAATCCAAGTGGAAGATTGTTAGAACATGAATTAATTAATATGTATTATTTAATTCATGTGTTATAATCATTTAATAATGTTAAAGTATAGACAAAATATGTAGAATCCCATTAGGTCTAAGTACCATTAAATGATGGGTATAATGGTGACTTCACACCACCAACTTTATGAAAGGGTGTAGTCCCTAAATGAAGTGCCCCTTCTCTATCTATATAAAGGCTATCCATCAGCCATTTGAGACACTTTACATTCACAAAAATTTAGTCACAAATCCTCTCTTCATTCATTAAAGAAGAACAAAGTGTGGGCACTATCATTTAGAAGACTATTTCCCTACTCTCTCCTTTATTCAAAGAACAAGATCAAGAACACACAATGGATTCTTCAGGTACACGCTTCCGTCTTCATCTTCTTCTCTTACTTGAATCTAGTTGTGAGTCGGTTTAGGGTTCATTGGATCATTTATGTACCAACACCGTCTGGACCGAATCCCCTTCATCATGCAAGTCTGCCATCTGCCCACCGATGGTCGGAATCCATGAGGCTTGTCCCTTCTGGACCGAATCCCCTTCATCATGCATTTTCGCCATCTGCCCTTAACCGATGGTCAGAATCCATGAGGCTTGTCCCTTCTGGACTGAATTCCCTTCATAATGCAGTTGCGCCTTCTAACGTTCCCAAATGGTAAAGATCTGATGCGCCATAGCAAAATATAATTCCCGTTAAATGTTTACCCGGCCCAAGTTTTGAATATGGTCTATGTGGGCCCCTATTTTATGAGGGTGTCGCATGGTGGTTCTAGTACCCCGGCAAGGGTTGGGTTCTGGGTTGTAGCCAATGGCTTGGTATCCCCATATTATATGTGTTATGAGATATATGTCGCGCATTATGTGTTATATGCTATATGATGCATGTTGTATGTTTATGACTATGATTCTAGCCAAAATTATGTTTATGGTTATGGCTCTGGTCCCGATTGTCGCCAGTGGCTTGGTTCCCGCATGTGGGACGTTGGTTCCCGCTTGTCGGGTGTTAGTTCCCGCATGTGGGATGTTGGTTCCCGCATGTGGGATGTTGGTTCCCGCATGTGGGACGTTGGTTCCCGCATGTCGGGTGTTGGTTCCCGTATGTGGGACGTTGGTTCCCGCATGTCGGATGTTGCATGTCGTAGGTCGCATGTCGCATGTCTCATGTTGTATACTGCTAATGTTATGATTTACTCATGTCGCATGTTGCATCTTGATTCTCTCAGTATGCTGATGTCTCAAGGAGAGAACCATGCCTTGTCCAGTTTAAGGGCCTTGGCCTTATCCAAATGTAATCACATGAGAGATTTCCCTCCAATGACGGCGTGACACGTGGCAAATGATGAGGATAATGGTGATGTCACCTTTGGCATGGAATATATATATACTCCCTCCACCCATTTTAGAGGTATGTTTTATATAAGCTTTCTCTCTCCTCTCTCTCTTTCTCTCTCTAGAAAGTGATATATTATGTCATTATATGTTATGTACCGGATTGATGATTCTCACGCTGGAGGGTTTTTGGGGGGGAAATCCCCCCACCCTAACGGTGTTTTCTCTTGTAGGTCCCACATTATTTCGGACCTCGAGGAGCGTGTTCATCCAGATCGGGCGCCGTTGCTACCCCCGGTCAGTTCCTGTGCAACCATTTTGGATGGCAGCATCAGTTAGTTCCATTGTCGGGATTGACATTTTCCGGCCGGTCGTGCCGGATTAGAGGAGCCAAGGGTATCAAATTAGATTACAACAGTTGGGGGGTGTCAACTGAGGGGCCGGAGCAGCCGGAGTTCGCCGGAATTGGGATCCAGCATTTTCGTTTTTCTTTAGCAGTGAACCGAGAGTCATTAATTTCCATATTTTCGTCATTATTGTGGGTAACGACAGATTTATTGAGTAAGAGCCATAGCAAACATTTTAGAAGGGAGAAGGAAGAGCAAATCTGGGGAAGTGTCCTTCGCCAGAGACGAGAGAGCAGTTGGCCGGAAAATTAAAAGAGAATATTAGAGAGAGAAAGGGAACAGTGATGAACAGTGATCGGGGATACGTGTCGACGGGAGAGCAGCCTTGTCCGACGTGTGTCAATGAGCTAGCCACGTTATCCGGCACGTGTCAGCCCGTAGAGGCTCACCGCCGTTATCTCGCCGATTCTGGAAGGGCGCAATCAAAAGAAAATTGTAGAAAGAGGAGGAAATATCAAATTGAAGTCGCAAAGCAATGTTGCAGATGAGATTATCGCCGGCTGAGATCGAAATCGCCCGAGTAAAATCGGAAATTGAAAGCGGAAATTGCAAGATTCAAAGTCACTTAAAGAGAAATTGAAGTACCTTGAGGTCGCCGTCGACCAGGGAAAGTTTGTCGCTGAGAAGGGAAGCTGTTTGGGAGAGGTCGCTGTTTGATGGAGGTCGCCGGTGTTAATGTCGCGTTTGTCGCCGTTTGGATTGTCGCCTCCGGAAAGGGATGTCGCCGTTAGATTGTTGCCGCCCTTGGCGGTTGTCGACCAAGGAGGATGTCACCGGGAAATCTGGAAGTCGCTGGTGATTTGTTGCTCCTGGTTGGTTGAGAGGGAGATGAAGGTGGGCAGTTCTGGAAGTTTGGAGAATGAAAAGAAAAATGAAAGGAAAAGAAGAGAAGAGAGAAATATTGAAAAAGGGGGTTATTTGTGATCTTTTGGGCCGTGAGTCTGATTTTGGGCCGTGAGTCTGGTTAGGGGTCGTTGTTTGGTGCTGGGCCGTGAGTTGGTTCGGGAAGAGGGAAGCTGCCGGAGACAATGATTGCCGGCCAAATAAATCAGGTCAACTCTTCCTTTTTTCATTGTAGCCTTTACTTTGATAAAATGAAAAGTAGAAAAAATGGTATCGTTATTTTTCTTGGGCTTAGAATTTGAGACAAGAAAGGCGGATTGAGAAAGTCAAAAGTTGATTTTCACCCACAAATTTTATTGATGGGAAGGACAAGCGTGGGACAGCCTTGGTGTTGGTGTGTTGGTTTCGTTATCTTGGAAAGCTATGTCAGAGGACGATCGTTAAAGCTTCCATTAAGATTTCAACGGAATTCGTCAAAAGTATCATTAACCTCCATCAGGTCGTCTCTTCCCATCTTTTCTATTCATGTTAAATGATTTTTACATGAACTTGTTATGTGACAATATGGAATATATACTTGAAAATGCTAATGCTTAAAGGTCAATTAAGACCACTTTACTATGGAAATTTGATCTACCTACTTACAAACGTGATTATGTCTATCTAGCAATAAAAAAAAAGTAAAGTAAATGGTTATGATATGGGCATGAATGATATAAATTGGGGAAATATTAACTGAAACACTTGGTACCTAGGCTTATAAATAAATCAAAGCATGGTATGCTACAGTATTTTGAAATTAAAACCTTGATGTTGTAATTGAAATATGTCGTATATTCGGTTGCTAATAACAAGAAAAAGGAACACATAAATTGGAAGTTTATGCCTAGTTATAGGATTTTTACAGTAAATAATAGTATGTTACTTTCGTGTATGTATGACATGAAGAAGTTTGTAGCCTACGCTGAATGAATGCAATATTGTTGGGGACATACATCATGCTAATATTGGAAGTAGGATTGGTGTATTTGCTTAGTTATGGAAATTATCAAATTAGCAAATTGCATGCTAACAACTCGCTTGAAACAATAAGAAGGATTAAGATACGAGGAGACTAGTTTTGAGTGATGGAATAAATTGAGCTGGACATTATTTGTTTATAGGTGAAAACATGAAATATAAGTGGCTAAGTATGAATGAAAGTGGAATTATTTTGTTTTGTTCGAGATTGTGGAACAGGAAAGGGGTTGAGAAAGTCAAAGCATCAGTCTCAGCCACTATTTTATGGATGGGTCAGCACGTGGGTCTTTCTTCTTGATGCGTTAGCTTCGTTAACTTGGAGGTTATATCAAGGGTTGGCCATTAAGAATTTCGTTAAATTTTTGACGGGTTTCATCAGAATCACAGCAAAGCCCTATCAGGTCGCTTCTTTCCATCTTTGCCATATATGTAGTGAATAAATGCTGGACAATACATGCTTTAGTAAAGTAATGACTGGTATATGCAAATGCGTTTTTAATAAAGATATGAATATGTTTTGAAATGCGTTTATGATTGTTAAGTGGGGGGCTTTAACTTGATATTATTTTAAGCGATATTAAATCTTGTGGTCAATTAATAAGAGTCATTAGGTGGAAAATGTGCCGTGCTATTTGCTATAGTTATTAGATGGAAAGGAAAGTGAAACACGAGGAAAATAGTGTGCAAATGAATGTATGATTAGAAATTCTGTTGCATGGCAAAATTAAAAGTGTTCTCTGTTTACTATGCTTACGTGATAAAATGGGTTGGCTTTAAAATAATTCCCTTAGACAAAATCCGAAAGTATGTTAAAGATGACTAGAATATGAAATTCTTATAAGATTGTCTTGGGCTTTATTTAATGTTGGGGATATGAATTATTAATTTTTGAATAGAGTTATTTGAATTAGCAATCATCGTTTAGAATGCGGTTGCGAAAATAAATTCTCGTAGGAGGAAATTGGTTAAGTGAACCTATGAGTCAAAATGCGGATTCGATAAAATTTAAATATTGCGACTTTTTAGAAATGAATGAAACATAGGTGATCATGTATGCGTGAAAATGCTAGTGTCGACGTTTATTAAGAAAGAAAGTAATTGTGATTTTTGTATGAATGAGACAAATTTGATATAACTGGAATATATGGAGTCTATGATTCATTTATGAAATTGATTATGTGATATTATGTTGCAAAATGTTGTTGTTATGATGAGAGATATGCTTGGCCGCTAATGTGAAGCGTGCTTTATAGCTATGATATAAGATCAAAATCGTAATGCTCATGTGCATGATTCACATAAGGATTTTTAATATGCCCCTCAGAATGTGTAATATGATATGAAACACTTGTTGTTATTTGCTAAAGATGAATGCATATGTATTAGTATTATCTTGTTGCAGCATGTTCATACCAATTTTTAGACAGTAACATGATTTGGTTGTTTAAGTGTGAAAGTCGTCAAGTTAGCGAAATATGGATCTTGAGCGAATTAAATGTAAAAGAAGTATGACACCGTGAAGTAAAATATGTGAGTTTTATGCTAAGTGTTTATGTGCAAAGTTATGTCAGAATTATGAAAAGTTGTGCTAATATCGCAAATGGAAATTAAAGTATCATGATATTGGGGTGCGTTGACCCGCTACATTTTTTGAGATCTTGAAATGATGAATAGTGAAAATTGACAGTCGCAATAATATGTTTGAAATGATAATATGCTCACTAAAATGTGAAAGAGATTTGTGGTTAATTATTTCTCTCATTTATATAATAGTTGCGTAATATTTGCTCGTTTTGTCAAATATAGAGAAAGTGTTTACTTGATTTGCAAATGACTACCTCGTGTCTTTTGTAGGGACTCTGTCAAGTGTGACAAAGTCGGCTAAGTTACTTTGCCGGATGGTAAAGCTCGAGTTGCTGACAGAAGGGCTCGCATCCCGAACTGCCTATGTGCTGGTAGAGTTGATAAAGCGGCCTCAAAGTTGATAAAGTTGATAAAGCGGCCCCAAAGTTGATAAAGTTGATAAAGCGGCCTCAAAGTTGATAAAGAGAGTTGGCGCTTAAAGCTGCCTCAAAGTTGATAAAGGGAGGGTTGCCGCTAAAGCTTGAAGATGGTGCGGCGTCCTGGAGATAGTGGTTCCAGGCGCCAAACCTTGCGACCTGGAGATAGTGGTTCTAGGCATCTAGAAAGTCTCGGCTTTTTACGGGCGAGATCAGGGGCGGCGACCTAGAGATAGTGGTTCCAGGCGCCAAACCTTGCGACCTGGAGATAGCGGTTCCAGGCACGGCATCCTGGAGATAGTGGTTCCAGGCGTCTAGAAAGTCCCGGCTTTTTTACAGGCGAGATCAGGGGCGGCGACCTGGAGATAGTGGTACCAGGCGCTAAACCTTGCGACCTGGAGATAATGGTTCCAGGCGTGGCGTCCTGGAGATAGTGGTTCCAGGCGTGGCGTCCTGGAGATAGTGGTTCCAGGCGTCTAGAAAGTCCCGGTTTTTTTACGGGCAAGATCAGGGGCGGCGACCTGGAGATAGTGGTTCCAGGCGCCAAACCTTGCGACCTGGAGATAGTGGTTCCAAGCGCGGCGTCCTGGAGATAGTGGTTCCAGGCGTCTAGAAAGTTCCGGCTTTTTTACGAGCGAGATCAGGGGCGGCGACCTAGAGATAGTGGTTCCAGGCGCCAAACCTTGCGACCTGGAGATAGTGGTTCCAGGTGCGGCGTCCTGGAGATAGTGGTTCCAGGCGTCTAGAAAGTCCCAGCTTTTTTACGGGCGAGATCAGGGGCGGCGACCTGGAGATAGTGGTTCCAGGCACCAAACCTTGCGACCTGGAGATAGTGATTCCAGACGTGGCGTCCTGGAGATAGTGGTTTCAGGCGTCTAGAAAGTCCCGGCTTTTTTACGGGCGAGATCAGGGGCGACGACCTGGAGATAGTGGTTCCAGGCGCCAAACCTTGCAACCTGGATATAGTGGTTCCAGGCGCGGCGTCCTGGAGATAGTGGTTCCAGGCGTCTAGAAAGTCCCAGCTTTTTTACGGGCGAGATCAGGGGCGGCGACCTCGGGATATGGGTCTCAGGCGCCAAACCTTGCGACCTGGGGACATTTTGGCGAGATGCCATAGTTTGAAAAGTTTTTGAAAAGTTAAAGTTTGGCGAGATGCCACCATTTGAAAAGTTTTGAAAAGTTAAAGTTTGGCGAGATGCCACAGTTTGAAAAGCTTTTGAAAAGTTAAAGTTTGGCGAGATGCCACAGTTTGAAATTTTTTTGAAAAGTTAAAGTTTGGCGAGATGCCACCGTTTGAAAAGTTTTGAAAAGTTAAAGTTTGGCGAGATGCCACCGTTTGAAAAGTTTTGAAAAGTTAAAGTTTGGCGAGATGCCACAGTTTGAAAAGCTTTTGAAAAGTTAAAGTTTGGCGAGATGCCACCGTTTGAAAAGTTAAAGTTTGGCGAGATGCCACAGTTTGAAAAGTTTTTGAAAAGTTAAAGTTTGGCGAGATGCCACCGTTTGAAAAGTTTTGAAAAGTTAAAGTTTGGCGAGATGCCACAGTTTGAAATTTTTTTAAAAAGTTAAAGTTGGCGAGATGCCACAGTTTGAAAAGTTTTTGAAATGATAAAGTTTGGCGAGATACCACGGTTTGAAAAGTTTTGAAACTCAGAAAAGTCCTGGCTTAAAGGCCAGGCACAACGGGATCTGCGCTGGCAGACTCGGGAGTCTTGGCAAAAGGCCAAGGCTCAGAAAAGTCCTGGCTTAAAGGCCAGGCACAACGGGATCTGCGCTGGCAGACTCGGGAGTCTTGGCAAAAGGCCAAGGCTCAGAAAAGTCCTGGCTTAAAGGCCAGGCACAACGGGATCTGTGCTTGCAGACTTGGGAGTCTTGGTAGGCTCAGAAAAGTCCTGGCGAAAGGCCAGGCACAACGAGATCTGCGCTTGTAGGGCCAGACTCGGGAGCCTTGGCAAAAGGCCAAGCTCAGAAAGTCCTGGTTTTTAACAGGCATAGAAAAGACCTGGTTTAAAGGTAACGTGCAAGAGTTGAGCAACGTTGGAACTAAATAGTTGGCCAAGTGGTCTAAGGCGCAAGATTTGATTTAAGGCGGTTTGAGTTTTATTCGGCATGATTGAATGCGGTTTGTTAGTGATGCGGTTTATCATCAAGCAAGGTTAGTATCTGAGGTGGTTTTGATTAGCGCGGTTTTGCTTAGCGGGGTTTTGATTAGCGCGGTTGTGCTTAGCGCGGTTTTGATTAATGTGTTTTCGATTAGCGCATTTGCGTTGGTCGCGTTTTAATTAGCGCGTTTATGATTGTCGAGTTTTAGTTAGCGCGTTTGTGATTGGTGCGTTTTTAGGCTTGGATAAGTGTGGTTTGGTCAAGTGTGGCCTCAGTAAGGTTTGGCCAAGTGTGGCCTTAGTGCGGTTTTTGAGCCAAGTGTGGCCAAGTGAGGTTTGACCGCGAGTTTTAGGCCAAGTGAGGTTTGGCCGAAATCCACCACGCGCGGGTTCAATCCCCGTCGTTCGCCCATCAATAAATGGACCATTTGTTACGGAGACAGAAGACAAACCTAGAAAGCTTTTTTTCTGCAAGTCATCTCGAGGCTTCAAACGCATCCAAGCACTTGGTATCCGATTGAAAGATTCGCGTCGCCTACTTGCTGAAAGCACAAATGGAATGGCCGATACTACTTGAAGGATTCCTCTTTGGATAATAGGTGCTTAATCGGTATTCTTGTGATCGGTTTCATAGGTCTTTGCTTTTATGGTTCATATTCCGGATTGGGTTCATCCCTGTAGTAATAGGATGAATTTAGTTGTGTAGATTTCCATACGTATAAAAGAGCCAAAAAATTTGGTTAGAGTTTTGTTTTGGGGCCAAGTGAGTTTGGCCGCAAGTTTTAGGCCAAGTGAGGTTTGGCTGCAAGTTTTGTTTTGGGGCCAAGTGAGTTTGGCCGCGAGTTTTAGGCCAAGTGAGGTTTGGCCGCGAGTTTTGTTTTGGGGCCAAGTGAGTTTGGCCGCAAGTTTTAGGCCAAGTGAGGTTTGGCCGCGAGTTTTGTTTTGGGGCCAAGTGAGTTTGGCCGCAAGTTTTAGGCCAAGTGAGGTTTGGCCGCAAGTTTTGGTTTGGGCCAAGTGAGTTTGGCCGCGATTTTAGGCCAGGTGAGGTTTGATCGCGAGTTTTGGTTTGGGCCAAGTGAGTTTGGCCGCGAGTTTAGGCCAAGTGAGGTTTGGCCGCGAGTTTCGGTTTAGGCCAAGTGAGTTTGGCTGCGAGTTTTAGGCCAAGTGGTTTGGGCACAGAAGGACCTGGCTTAAAGATTCCAGGCACAGATGGACAAGGAATAGTAAGTCGCCCCGGAGCTAAGTAAAGCTGAAGAGAGAGAAGCGTAGCTAGAGAGTGAGGCTGCCTAAAGACAAGCCTCACTCTTTTGAAGGGAGTAGTATGTATATAGATAAGTTATGTAAAAGGAGTCTTCGATAAACTATCGAAGCAAAAAGGGCGACATATTAAAGGTAGAATTTAAAGCAAATTACAGTAAGCAGAGTAATGACATTCGGAGAAAGATAAAGCATAGAGTTGAAGTCGCACCGCGACATCCAAATGACCAAGAGCACTAAAAGTTAGGTCACAAATGGCGACAACCAAAGTATAAAAAGCGAAGTTAAAAGACAGAAAAGTAAATTGTTTTAGTATAGACCCAGATCAGAGTGAATTGTTGAAAAGACGTCAAAAGTTAGAGGGATCGAAAGGTTTTTGGCAGAATTGTCGAAACAAATTGTAGGGAAGGAAAGTTATTCGAAAGTCCAGCAACCAGGTTTCATGTAGCTGGCATTTATGGATTTGAGGCGTATAATGTTGGCTCTCGTATGATTGGTGTCCGCATATTTTACCAGCAAAAAATTTGCAGAAATGATTGAAATGGGCAAGAGAAAATGCAAAAAGTTGAAGATAAATGAGAAGTTAGTAATGAAAGTGTTGAAAAGATCAAGGAAATGGACCTATGTTCTGTACCATGAAAATTGGCTCGATGTGATAAGAAATATTTTGTTATGTGAATTATTTTACTCCTCAACTCGATCATGAATAATCGAGCTAAGGAGTCGGGGGCTTCTGATGCGCCATAGCAAAATATTATTCCCGTTAAATGATTACCAGGCCCAAGTTTTGAATATGGTCTATGTGGGCCCCTATTTTATGAGGGTGTCGCATGGTGGTTTTAGTACCCCGGCAAGGGTTGGGTTTTGGGTTGTAGCCAATGGCTTGGTATCCCCATATTATATGTGTTATGAGATATATGCCGCGTATTGTGTGTTATATGCTATATGCTGCATGTTGTATGTTTATGACTATGATTCTAGCCAAAATTATGTTTATAGTTATGGCTCTGGTCCCGGTTGTCGCCGGTGGCTTGGTTCCCGCATGTGGGACATTGGTTCCCGCATGTCGGGCGTTAGTTCCCGCATGTGGGATGTTGGTTCCCGCATGTGGGATGTTGGTTCCCGTATGTCGGACGTTGGTTCCCGCATGTCGGATGTTGCATGTCGTAGGTCGCATGTCGCATGTCTCATGTTGTATGCTGCTAATGTTATGATTGTCTCATGTCGCATCTTGATTCTCTCAGTATGCTGATGTCTCCAGGAGAGAACCATGCCTTGTCCAGTTTAAGGGCCTTTGCCTTATCCAAATGTAATCTCATGAGAGATTTTTCTCCAATGACGGCGTGACACGTGGCAAATGATAAGGATAATAGTGATGTCACCTTTGGCATGGAATCTATATATACTCCCTCCACCCATTTTAGAGGTATGTTTTATATAAGCTTTCTCTCTCCTCTCTCTCTTTCTCTCTCTAGAAAGTGATATATTATGTCATTATATGTTATGTACCGGATTGATGATTCTCACGCCGGAGGGTTTTTGGGGGGAAAATCCCCCCACCCTAACGGTGTTTTCTCTTGTAGATCCCACATTATTTCGGACCTCGAGGAACGTGTTCATCCGGATCGACGCCGTTGCTACCCCCGATCAGTTTCTGTGCAACCATTTTGGATGGCAGCATCAAGATCCATGCTCTTAAGTCTTAACCATTGACAAAGGACAATGAGGAAGCAACCATGATGTATGCATGGTTTTGAATATATATGTGAGGGTTATACACAAGATGTTATTTCTGAATAAGGTACAAGTATGTAGCACACTAGGGGATTCTATTCTGCTAGAAGTGTTACATTCTTGACAGAAAATTGTCCAATTAATGTTATCTTGGCTATTATTAGTTATGTGTTAGTTTCTCTCATTATTTCTTATACACAAGTGCACACACATATATACACGCATATATGCTAATTATGAGTCTTCTTATACACAAGCGCATGTTTCGGTTTCTCTCATTATTTCTTAATACACAAGCACGCACACACATATATACTAATTATGTGTTTTCTTATACACAAGCATATATACTAATTATGTTTCGGTTTCTCTCATTATTTCTTATACACAAGCACGCACACACATATATACTAATTATCAGGCCCGTTCCTAAGATTTTGAGGCCCCGGTGCAAAAAAAAAAAAAGCCCTTGAATTGATTTTTTTAAGAAACGAACTTTTTAAATAAACATAACAATCCTAACAAAACATCAAAGTAAGTACGTACCTAACAACATAATAATGGAACAACTATAACTTCAAGTCTCCTTTTCACTTAAAACGTGACATTCTTCTTGCACTCTTAGAAGCGAAATCTTCAATAAAATCTTCATAGTCAATTGCAACATCAATGAACATATCCTTTGATTGTAAATGTTTGCTAACCAAATTAACCATACTTAAGATTTCATACCAAATGACTATTGCTAGTAAAAACTCAAAATCGCCAAGTTCATTATTTGCTAATGATTTTGCTTCACTTCTTATCTTTGAATCATTATCACTTTCGCTTACTTGAAGTAATGCTTCCCGTATATCAGCAACTTGATATCTAATAGCTTTCACACTATCAACACGACTCTCCCAACGAGTAGACGACAATGATTTAAGAGTCAATCCTTTAACGTTATCTCTCAAAATCTCTCATCTCTTGGTAGAATTCGCAAATATGGTGTAGATGCGTTGTATAGTTCCAAAAAAGTCTTTAGCTTTACCACATGTATTAGCCATGTCACATAATATTAAATTAAGACTATGACAACCACAAGGAGTATAAAAGGCTCTAGGATTTAAGTCTAATAGTTTTTTTTGCACTCCTTGATGTTTTCCTTTCATATTTGATCCATTATCATACCCTTGTCCTCGCACATTGTCAATATCAAGATCAAGCAATTTTAATTCACTTTGTAAAACATCAAAAAGACCTTGACCAGTTGTTTCTTTAACGTCCAAAAACCCCAAAAATGATTCCTGAATATTAACAGAATTTGATGAGACATCCACATATCTTATTATCAAAGACATGAACATCTTGATTTTCATTTTTCTGCAAAACATTTGATTCTTTAAAAACAAATTTATCAAGCGCTCCTTTTTGCGATTGAGTTAACTCATCTCTTCTCTTTCTTTTTTTGCGTTTTTGGCATCCGGATTCATGAATAACCATAGCTAAAATTAAATCACAGAAGAATACGAAGAAAAAAACAACAAAAGAAAGTACAAAAGAAAGGAGCAAAACAACCTGGAATTGCACAATGTGGATCTGTTTCTGGATGCAGCAAATTTTGTTGCAACAACAAATTTTGAGCAAGGCCAATGTCTTCGGTCTCTCTCTCTCACAAAGCCTCCATGGTAATGCAGCAACGGACCGTTCCTTGATGAATCATTGAATCTTTAGCAGATAAATATGAGCAATTGACACAATAGACAAATTTCTAGATCTTATTGCACCAAACGGAAATTAAATTGCACTTGATCGGAGAAGAAAAGAAAGGAAGAAGAAAAGAAATTGATCTGCAGCAAATTTTGTTGCACCAAACGGAAATTGCACCAAACGTCATCTCTTCAATTAAATCACGTCGCGATTTTCGAGTTGCCTTTTAATCTTCTTTCTTGCGTAATTTCCGAATTTCGAGCTATGAATCTTCGTATTTTTTTTTTCAGCAACAGCGTTCAAGTTCAACGCTCTGGTTTCTTCTCTACTGCTAATTGGGTTGGGCTATGTATAATGTATTGGGGTGGGGGAAAAATATGGGCCCTAGAAAAAGATTGGGCCCTGTGCAGTGGAACACTTTGAACTCCCCAATTACCGGCCCTGCTAATTATGTGTTTTCTTATACACAAGCGCGTGCACACATATACATATGCATATATACTAATTATGTGTCAGTTCGTGCACACACATATACACGCATATATACTAATAAGCACATTGTACGGAGTAAAAAGAAGAAGAAAAATGGTACAGTATTGAGTGCGCGTTCATACGTTTTCTTCGTTGGGACAATTCAACACTCTTCTACGCCAGTTAGCGCAATTCCTCACAGCAGAAGTGATAATCGGGATAAGAACTGGTATAGCAATGGAAATGCCCGTAAAAAAGTGAGTTAAGGCTGTGTTTGGGGCAATGGCAGACATGCTAGTATCATAAGTCGTAATCAGCGCTATCATGCATATTTGCAGCTCCAATCTCATAGGAAATCCAGCAGTAAGAACATTTATCATATGAAGAGACATAAAAAAGCCAACCGAGTTGAAGAAAATGAATAGAGAGTAAGCAATGGCGTTATGGGTGCCCATTACAGCGCGCCCTGCTGTGTGTGGCTTTATTTTTATTCCGGTTTGGCCCTTATAGTCGTCTTGCCAAACACTCCCTGGAGGGCTGAGAACGGCTTGATATGTTGCGGTTGCTATAAGTATGGCTATAACTAGAAGGGTGTTTCGGACTTTGCTTGGGGAATCCTTTGTGTTGTCGTATTTGAAGTATTCGAGTAGTTGTTTTGATGGCGAACGAGGGTGGGGCCGTGTTGAGATATCTTGATTTTGGACCGTTGATTGATCGGATTCGTTTGCTGTTTTAGCGCCGGATTGCCATAGGATTTCCTCGATTTCTCGATCTCCTGCTTCACTTTGAAACAATAGTAATACATCAAGAGGGCTGAGACCTCTCTTGTTCAAGGAATTCAAGTCAATTATGCCCTTGGGTATCACTTGTTCATTAAGTAACAATTCCACCACCTGCAAATGAAAAATTATGAATAAGATTCTTGACATCTGATCAGTGGTAGAGTTTACTACTACTGAGTGGACCCTACTGACCTCAAAATTCTTTCTCAAAACTGCAAAGTGCAAGATTGTGTTGCCTTGATCATCTTTCAAATTCAATACATCTTCCTTGTTGAATTCTCTTACATACTGAACCAAGATTTGCAAAACTTCAAATTGGTTGTTCTTCACTGCAAGATGAAGAACACTCTCTCCTCTAGCCGTCACGCACCCAATCGAATCCACGCAAGCCAAGATCAATTCCCTCATAACTTCAACTCTCCCTTTGATGACTCCATAATGAAGAGGAATTCTTCTTTCTTTACCCTTTATCAAGCAAAGATTAATCGAGTCAACTCGAAGAAGCTCCTTAACAATCTCCAAATGGCCATTGGCAGAAGCAATATGAAGTGGGCTAAAACCTTCTTGATCTAACTCCTTAACGAAACTCGGCATCAATTTAACGATTTCTTCCACAAGATTAAGGTGGCCTGCTAAACATGCCGCGTGTAACGGATTTTCGCCTCCGGATAGTGATACAGAGTGTAGTATACGCGGGTTTTCTTCGAGTAATTTGAGAAGGGTTTCAAGATTTCCATTCCAGGCTGCCTCGAACAGCCTTCGATCCATTGTTGTTTCTTGGAGTTGACTTCTAAAATGGTGCCAAAAAGAGGTGTTTTATGGAGATTTCATACTGAAGGTGTCATTCGTTTTCAAGCTTCTGACTGGTTCAACTGGAAGAGATCTTGACAGGTTCAAAGGACCTGCTAATTGCATTCAATGTCAGCGTTGGTTGGATGACAGAGGAAGTAGCGGATGGAGACGGATGTGTTCCCAAATGTGGATATGGCTTTTGTGACAGGAAAAAATAAATAAAAAAAATTAGTACTATCAAAATTTTGAATCCCTAATTTCTAGTATTAAAAGAGATATTGAATATCGTTTTAAGCAAAATCTTTTTGGCAGCGCACAGTTTAGTTAATACTAGGCGTGTAGCGGCAAAATTTGTTCTTCCTGCTGACAGTAGTGTTTGACGTAGTGGCGGAGCCATCTTGGGAGAAATGTGGGGGGGTTGGCAAAATACCCCATTGACATTTATAAACAACTAGTAAAAACCCGTGTTCGAGGACACATTTATTTTTATTTTTTTTAATTAAGCCCGTGTCCGAGGACACGTTTTTTTTTTTTATTTTTTTTAAAAAAAATTAAAGGGCAAAATGGGGAAGGAACAACTTAGTGAGGGCAAAATGGAAAATTCGACAGATGGAACTGTTCATAGTACTGTAGACAGTGGAGGTGTTTTTTTTTTATTTTTTAATTAAGCCCGTGTCCGAGGACACCTTTTTTTTTTTTTAAAGGGCAAAATGGGAAAGGGACAACTTAGTGAGGGCAAAATGGGAAATTCGACAGATGGAACTGTTCATAGTACTGCAGATAGTGGAGGTGTGATTTATACTATAGATATAAATTTAGTACTATCAAAATTTTGAAATTGTGAATTTTATCATTAAAAATTATATTTTGCTCTTTTTGTATCAAGAAAAAAATACAACATTACATTGTAATTTTGCACCTATTTAAATTAAACTTAGGTATTGTATCATAATATTTCATAGTTAATAAAATCTTGACCCCATTTAAAAAAAATACTACATTACATTACATTGTAATTTTGCACCACTTGAAAAAATATGGGGGTTTGACTTTTGTTTTATCAATTTGATTTAACATTAACTGTTATTCTCTTCATTTTACTTATTTATACATTACTTATAAGTGATAAAATTGTATAATTATTTATTTTTATTTCAAAATACAATATCTATATAATATATAAAAAGATAAACATTTAGAGCCCTCAGATTAAGCCATGTCACTATTATGACATTGCATTATGTAATTCTCTTATTGGTCTTAGTTTCAAAGATTTTTCATTTAATAAATTGATTTTTCATTTAATAAAAGGTTAGTGTTTATAAGGTAAATATTTATACAGTAAATTATCCCGATTTAAGCTCAATCAACATTTGAATTTTGAAATCAAATTTTGAATTTTCAGAAAACGGGAAATCAATTATTAAATAAGGAAATGTAACTCTTCAAAACTGGATCGATTAATATTTTATTAAAATGCACATTTTTTTTAAAAATTTTTTATTTATAATTCATTTTGAGACAAAAGAATAGTACTATAATTATGATCCATATACATACAATTTTATTTTATAAATTGAAATCTTTGTTATTTAAATTAGAAATAGTTACAATAATATAGTCTAATAAATGAATATTTTTTTTTTATTTTAAGCAAAATAAAAATTGATCAATTATTTTTATTTTGGGAGAAATAAATATTAATGTAATGATCTATATACAAGCAAGAGTCTTATAAATAGGAATTTAAAAATATAATCAAAGAGTAACGGTCCAAAAATAAATATTATTTTTTTAAATAATTTATTTATAATTCTTTTTGATATGAAAGAAGTAGTACTATAATGATCCATATACATACACAGAGTTGTACCGAGAGAATGATTGTACCATTTTTTTAATCTTTTTTTTTTTTTTATAGAAAGTTCTTTATCTTAAAAAAATATCTATCTATATCTATATAATATATAAAAAGACAAACATTTAGAGCCCTCACATTAATCCATGTCACTATTATGACATGGCATTATGTAATTCTCTTATTGGTCTTAGTTTCAAAGATTTTTTATTTAATAAATTGATTTTTCATTTAGTAAAAGGTTAATGTTTATAAGGTAAATATTTATACAGTAAATTATCCCGATTTAAGCTCAATCAACATTTGAATTTTGAAATCAAATTTTGAATTTTCAGAAAACGGGAAATCAATTAGTAAATAAGGAAACGTAACTCTTCAAAACTGGATCGATTAATATTTTATTCAAATGCACATTTTTTGTTTTTAAAATTTTTATTTATAATTTATTTTGAGACAAAAGAAGTAGTACTATAATTATGATCCATATACATACAAATTTATTTTATAAATTGAAATTTTTGGTATATAAATTAAAAATAGTTACAATAATATAGTCTAATAAATGAATACTTTTTTTTATATTAAGCAAAACAAAAATTGATCAATTATTTTTATTTTGGGACGAAATAAATATTAATGTAAAGATCTATATACATGCAAGAGTCTTATAAATAGGAATTTAAAAATATAATCAAAGATTAACGGTCCAAAAATAAAAATTATTTTTTTAAAATAATTTATTTATAATTCTTTTTGAGTTGAAAGAAGTAGTACTATAATGATCCATATACATACACAGAGTTGTACCGAGAGAATGATTGTACCATTTTTTTAATCTTCTTTTTTTTGAAAGAAAGTTATTTATCTTAAAAAAATATCTATCTGTCTATATAATCTATATAATATTTAAAAAGACAAACATTTAGAATCCTCACATTAAGCCATGTCACTATTATGACATGACATTTTGTAATTCTCTTATTGGTCTTAGTTTCAATGATTTTTTATTTAATAAATTGATTTTTCATTCAATAGAATTTAGATGACTTATTTATTTATAGGATTATGTTATGAATTTTCCATGGTGACATACCGTCTTTAGTGTGTAGCTATGAGATGGTTGGGTATATATTTCACTTCTTATAATTTCTAAAACTATGTTGACTTGAGAAGAGTAGAAGTATTCTTTGAATTTTGTGGAAAATTGACATCTCCATGATGTTGTACTGCAGATAGTGTCCGCTCCTTGAAATGGAAAAAATTTCAGTTTCTTACTAAAGAATCTCTCTCTGTCCCAAAATGATCGTCTCACTTTTATATTGTTGGATATAAACCTAACATATTGTTTTCGTTTATTTAAATGAAATTACAGATTATAGCAATAAGTAATAATAAGCCTTAATATGCCCGTCAAATCTCGACGGGTTACTCACTAGTTTATTTTAAAACGATAAAAACAAAAAATAAAAATACAATATTTATTTTTATGGGAAAAAAGTAATTTATTATAACAAATGTCGAAGTCAACAAAAATATTGCATTAGTCAGCAAATTTTAACAGTTGACAATGACATACTCCCTCCGTCCCACAACAAGTGACACATTTTGCCATTTTGGGCGTCCCCCTAATAAGTCACACTTCCTAAAATGGCAAAGAATCTTTACTATTCCCTCCACTCATTCTCTCTCCTACATTATTTTAATACTCACAACACCATTATAATTTACTATTCTCTCCACTCATTCTCTCTCCTACTCAACTATCTACACTCACAATACATCAACCTTTTTACTTTTTCCTTAATTTTCGTGCGGAACAGTAACTGTGTCACTTGTTCTGGGACGGAGAGAGTATGCGATAGCATGTATCCGTCCCCCTGCAAACTTTTCGGGTTGTTGTTGAGTGTCCATTATAAATTATACACTTTCTAAAATAGAAATATTTTTATTATTTTTATATTAATGAAATTCACATGTTATATTCACCATAATAATTCAATTATTATTTTCTATTTCACTTTCTCTCTCATATCTCACTTTTCATACTCACAACACATACTTCACTACACTTTTTTTAATTATTGTGCAAACAGTAATTGAGAAGGTTGTAGTATGACGGAGGGAATTCTTATTCCCATATTATCGAAAGTCAAAGAAGAATGAAAACTTGTCAATTTTCTTACAATTTTAATTTGATAATTTTTATAGAAAATTTGATTATTCAAATAAATAAAATGTTATGAATTCACCGTTAAAAATATTTTTTTTAAAAATAATTTAAATTTTCTTTTGAATAATCAAATTTTCTGTAAATTTATAGCCAAAAACTTATAAAAAACGTGTTTTTTGTGAGCTTAACAAAAAACGTGTTTTTAAAATACGTCGTCGACTCTTCCACTTTCGATCTCCGCACAAACTGCCTCTCTCCAAATAACGATCATCTCCCGCCCTCCCTCGCGGCCAAAACCAACCACCACCAAAACCTTGATGCTCTCCGCCGGCGATGGACGCCGCCGTGGACGCCGCCTTTGAAGAAATCTGCCTTCTCGAACCTAATTCAATTCATCGATGAAATTCCCCCAATTCAACATTCAGCTCGTTATGGGAATCTCTCATTCCGAGCTTGGCATACTCGCATGACCGAAAATTCAACTTCCTTCATGCTGAAATTCCTCCCTCCGGATCTCCATTCTGCTACCATTGAGTTAGTTCCTTACTTCGAGAATAGTTTAGGGAATTCGAGTAGCATAGATTATGGTACTGGTCACGAGACCAACTTCGCTGCTTGGTTGTATTGTCTTGCGAGGAAATTGACAGAAAAAATAGGACGGACCTTGGTGGGGGATTTGATGTGCCAGTTATAGTGTAAACTAATGCCAGTGTTTGTTTTTTTGAGTGTCAGTTCATGTATTTAGGAGTGCTAGTGCGAAGGGGTTGCTGGGGGATTTGATGTGCCAGTTCTAGTGTATACTAATGCCAGTGTTTGTTTTTTTGAGTGTCAGTTTATGTTTTTTGGAATGCCAGTCCATGTTTTTTTGAATGTCAGCAAAAATGATTACAAGTGTTTTTTGAGTGCCAGTGTATGTGTATTTGAGTGCCAGTGTACGTTATTTTGAATGCCAGTCCATGTTTTTTTGAATGCCAGTGCTTGTGTTTTTGAGAGCCAGCAAAAATATTAGTGTAACAAAGTGCCAGTGTTAGTGTAACAGAATGTCAGTGTGAAGAGTGTCAGTTTATGTATATAAAAGTGCTCATATAAAAGTGTCAGTGCCAGTTTAACAAAGTGTCAGTGCCAGTTTACACTGGCACTTTGTTAAACTAGTACTGACATTTTTTTCACTGGCACTTTGTTACACATGAACTGGCACTTTGTTACACTGGCAGTTTGTTAAACAGGCACTGGCATAAACGGATAACCCAAAACACGTTTTTCCTAAGTGACAGAAAAAACGCGTTTTTTCTAAGTGACAAAAAAAACGCGTTTTTTATAAGACCAACTCAAATTTATAGTTAAAATGCAAAAAAGTTGGGTGGAATTGAGGAAGTATATAAAAAATAACACTCCCTATTATAATCTATCTATATATAATAACAAGATAGTGGTAATTGTTTGGCCTTTGAGGGGTATTTTAGTCATTTCACGCTGTGACAAAGTTGCAATTAAGGAGGCCAAATTCCGACGTGGCAGATGCTGATTGGGTGGAATTTTATTTATTTATTTTTTTTTAAAACAAAGGACATGTGTCGCCTAAAGGGAGAGGGGTATTTCCGTCTTTTAACTGGCGCGTATGAATCACGCGCGGACAGTGGGGCGTTTGGGCAGATGGGTTGTCTTTTTTTTTTTTTTGGTTTTGCCACATGTCAACACCTGATTCGCTGGGTGGATTTCGAAAAAAAAAATTATCCCATTTCTTTGACCTCAATTATTATATATTAAATTAATTTTTTTTTTATTTTTTTTTCACCAAAATTTATGATTTTTTTTTCTCTTTCAATAGAGACTTCTTTCATTTGATTTGGACAAAGAAAAAAAATAATCTTTTTTAAAAAAGAGGATTTTCTATTTAATAAGTGGCGTGGGGTAGTGTTTTGACCTCAATTATTATATATTAAATTAAAAAAAAAAATCCACCAAAATTCATATAATTTTTTTCTTTAAATAGAGACTATTTTCATTTCATTTGAACACAGAAAAAAAAACCATTTTTGTATATATAAATTTCTAATTATCCTTTGTTAATTTTTCTTTTTCAGTTTTCAATATGGTTTTAGTCAATAAATTTTAAGTGTGAAGTAATTTTTTATTATAAAAGATAATGTTAATAATATTAATTTTAGTAATTATAAAAATAAAGAATATAAAATAACATAAAAATGATGGGGTATAGGATAAGAAATTGGAAGGGGTAATATGGTTTTTGGTTTATTTTAGTTCGATACATCAAACAATTTATTTATTTTATTTAAAAATACATGAAGCATAGTAAATTACGTATTAATTACTTTTATTAACAATTACCCAAATGAAGTGGATAGAAAATGATTTTTTTTTCTTTATTTTTTTATTAGTTAAAATTATGAGAGCCGTAAATTACACGGGCATAAAGAGGCGCGTGAATGCATAAGTTTTGTTTTTTTACATTGGACACGTGTCGTCCGTCTGTTGAAGGGCAATTTCAACATTCCTCTGGCGCGTGTACTGCACGCGCCGATAATGGTGGGTTTATGCAGGGGTTTGTTTATTTTTTTTAAAAAAACAAATTTGACACGTGTCGCCTGTTGATTGACTGACAGAATTTTCGATTTTTTTTACATCTTATTTCTTTACCCTCAATTACATATAAATTTCTAATTATTCTTTGTTAATTTTTCTGTTTTATTTTTCAATATGATTTTAGTCAAAAAATTAAGTGTGAAGTATTATTTTATTATAAATGATAATGATAATAATATTAATTTTACTAATTAGAAAAATAAACAATTTATTTATTTTATTTAAAAAATATAATTGAAGCATAGTTAATTAAGTATTAATTACTTTTATTAACAATTACCCAAATAAAGTGGATAGTAAATGATTTATTTTATTTTTTTTATTGGTTAAAATTATGAGAGCCGTAAATTACACGGGCATAAAGAGGAGCGTGAATGCATTAAATTTTTTTTATTACATTGGACACATGTCGTCCATCTGTTGAAGAGCAATTTCGATATTTCTCTTGCGCGTCTACTGCACGCGCCCATAATGGTGGGTTTATGCATGGGTTTGTTTCATTTCTTTTAAAGAAATTTGACACGTGTCGGCTGTTGATTGGGTGACTGAATTTTCGATTTTTTTTACATCTTATTTACTTTCCCTCAATTATTTTAAAATAAATTAATTTTTTTACACCAAAAATCATAATTTTTTTCTCTTTCAATAGAGATTTCTGTCATTTGATTTGGACAGAGAAAAACAACCCTCTTCTTTAAATATAAATTTCTAAATCATCTTTTGTTAATTTTGGTCTTTTATTTTTCAATATATTTTTACTAAAAATTAAATAAGTGTGAAGTATTATTTTTAATTATAAATGATAATAATAATAATAATAATAATAATAATAATAATAATAATAATAATAATAATAATAATAATAATAATAATAATAATAATAATAATAATAATAATAATTTTACTAATCATAAAATTAAAGAATATAAAATTAAATTAAAGTGGTGGGATATAGGATGATGAAGTGGAATGGTGTTGAATTATATATATATATATATATATATATATATATATATATATATATATATATATATATGGGGGATTGTGATGAATGTGGGTTTTGGTTTCTATTTAATAGGTGAGATGGGGTAATATGGTTATTGTTTTTATATTCGTTCGATATATCAAACAATTTATTTAGTTTTTCTTTAAAAAAACATTTGAAGCATAGTAAATAAAGTATTAATAAATTTGTCAATTTCTCTATCCGTCTCAAAAAATTTTGTATTTATAAAGATGAATATCGGGGAAGATGACCATCATTTTTAAAATTTTGATTGAAATGTATGTCAATATTATAAGAATTAAAGATAGTATAAATGTATGTCAATATGGTTATTGTGTTTATTTTAGTTCGATATATCAAACAATTTATTTAATTTTAAAAAAATAATATTTGAAGCATAGTAAATAAAATATTAATAAATTTGAAAAAGAATGATATTAATTTTTATTAGATAAATTTACTATCCTTATCATTTTGGTATGAACAAATCTTTTCTTTTTATTTATAAAATTCACTTTTTTTTTTACTAATTTCAATAACTTACTTCGTATGTGATAAACATGTTCGTCTTTTTTATTTACTTTTCTAAATGATAAAATACTGCATAATTGTATATAAAGATATGCATATTCCTTATGATTTTTGTTTTATTCCTATTTTATGCTCATTTTTATGTACTGACATTGTAGTCTTTAAGGAAGTATTTCATAAATATATAAACAAATTGTTTTTTGGTTTATTTTTGTTCAATTTTTGTCATTTAAATATATAGTAACGCCCCGTGCATCGCACGGGAGTCAATCTAGTTGGATTAATATTATATTGGTAAGTTATTGTAGCGTAAAGAATACTCCTACTTATTATTTATGAATACTATTTTCTTGATATTTTTAACTACTATTCCTCCCACTCATTCTCTCTCCTATTCCCTACCACACATTTAACTACTATTCCTCCCACTCATTCTCTCTCCTATTAAATATTTTTAACTTTTACATTCTCTCTCCTATTCCCTACCACATATTTAACTTTTACATTCTCTCTCCTATTCCCTACCACACATTTAACTACTATTCTTTATTCCACATTTAACTTTTATTCATTTTTTAAAAAATTTCTTAAAAAGCGTGAAATTCACCTCATATACCCATGGTTTGGGACGGAGGGAGTAAAATACTTCTACCACGTATTTAAGCATTTACTCCCTTCGTCCAATATCTAGGTGCCTAGTTTAACTTTTCACGTAAATTAAGGAGAGAATATTATATTGAAAGTGTTGTGAGTGTGAAAATAAAATAGGAGAGATAATGAGTGGAGAGAATAGTAAATTATAATGGTGTTGTGAGTATTAAAATAATGTAGGAAAGAGAATGAGTGGAGGGAATAGTAAAGATTCCTTTCCATTTTAGAAAATATGCACGTAGGTTTGGAACGCCCAAAATGAAAAGTGTGCATGTAGACATGGGACGGAGGGAGTATAGAAAAAGAAATAGTAACTTATCCGTGTGTACGATTCTCATTCTCAGTTTCGAATCGCCCGTTCCCAATTTTATAAAAGGGGAATTATATTTGAACTGTGTAATTTTGGATCCCGATTCATAGTTCTAACCGCTAGTTCCACGATTTTGATTTCATAGTTTCGACGGTTTCAATTTATTTATTATTTTTAACTATTTTTTTTAATTCAATATAACTGAAAATAGTTAATTAATCAATATAATTTCAAAATCCATTAGATTTGTAAAAATATTTATTTAAAAAATCAGATTTTATAAGGAATGATAGTTTTTTAACGAAATTGATTAGTTTTAATGAATTTAGTTAGTTTATTAACTAAAAAATAACAAGAAACTAATCGTTACATGGTTCACTGTTCCCGGTTACAGAACCGCTTCCCGATTTTGAAAAAGGTGGACCCGTATTTGAATCGTGGAACCGCTGATTACGATTCACATGATTCTGGGTTCTAGCGATTCCCGATTTTCAATTTTATCCATCGATTCTCTTGGTTCCCAGATATATTTGAGCATGTCTAATAGTAACCTGAGAAGTTGTAATTAGTTTAACCTAAGCTTGTCAATTGACGAGTTAAAAAAAAAAGAAATAAAAAGCTTGTCAATTGAAAATCACTTCTTTTATAAAACAAATAACCCCTCCTGGGTTAATCATCGTAATTTTTTTCGTATGTCCCAATATAAATGTCGCGTTTTTAAATTATGAAATAAAGTTAGTGCAACTTTGACATTGTACAAGTAATTTACAAACTAATAAAGCATGCCCGCTAAAAATGTTGGCAAGTCAAAGTCAAATACGACATATATTACCGGACGATGGGAATAACTATGGACAATTGAACAAAAGCAAAACGCCAATTATATTCTAACCAGCCCGTTGCCATTATATAATGAATAAGAAAAAGAAAGGAAAAAATGCAAATATATTAACCCAACTATAGGGTTTGTTTGGTTTTTATATCTAAATTAGTTTTCGTTACAACCACAGTACCTCATCTGTTTTGGATTATCGTTTAAGGTACCTAAGATTAACGACATTCATTTTTTCAGTTAAATTGACATGTACAATGCATGTGACTCACTTTTAAAGGGCAAAATTGGAAAATCAATCGAATTAATATAACATAACTACAATGGTTTTAAGTGTAAAATTAAGAAATAAAAGGGCTACAATGTAAATTATTTATTCACCAATTAACCCCCCCTCAACTTAGATCTTTTCTTCTTCACCTTTCTTCTCCATCACCCACCACCATCCCCATCTCTGGCCACCCACCCACCTTCACCCCCTTGTTGTTGCCCTCACACTAATTTTCTACTTAGAATCGTGAATTTCAGATTAATTTATCATATGAACATGAATCCAAATATTAACATTCTCAGTTTTAGACGTCAAAGTCAGAATCAATAATACCCAAAAATCAAACCCCAAATCTTGTAGGTTGAATAAACTAGAGACACAATTTTGTAACCAAAATTAAATAATACCCATCGATATACACATCAATACGAGCTTGAGAAAGTGATGGGATGACGGAAGGGATGAATTTGGTCGGATCTGATCTTCAAATGGAGGTGGCCATGGAAACTTCCTTGGATGAATATTGCTTTCGGTGTTATCATGTCGGCCGCCTCTACCACTTTGCTGTCGGTGGTGACTACTAAGGATGCTGGTGGCGTTCCCGCTACCGCCGTTGGTGGAGATGCCAACAATCCCATGGCCTCGTTGGTGTGAGGACCCCGACCCGGAACCTACACGTGTCCCGAGCTGGAGCGTCCTCAAATCAACCCAAATTTCCTAAACTTTTAAAACTTTGCTTTAGCTTACCACTTAAACATACTGAACAAAACCATTCCCAAATAACTTCATTCCTCTCTACATGGGAGGAAGAATTGAGTAACTTTTAAAAGTAACAACCTGCTTTAATTACAAAAGACTTTAATTATAATGTAGAAACTAAGTGTTATACACACAAACTCCGCAAAGGAATTATACCAAAATATATTTTCTACGCCAACCTATACGTAACCCAACAAACCCAAAATACCACATCCGAACTCCTTTCCGTCCTCACTTGGCCGGTCCGCCTGTCTCGGAATCTAAAAACATTAAAGGGAGAGGGGTGAGAATAAATCTCAGCAAGCTATTATGAATGCAGCAATATGCCAAATAAGATACAACACATATCAGATTGCATACAACATATTGGAAAAGCTGTAAACACCTTCCATTACCTTGGTTTACCTTTTCCCGTCTGAACAATAGTCGTACAACATTGGGTAATATAATACTCCAATCTTAGGTGAGCTGCTTAAGCAATACTCACATCTTATAAGACCCGTTTTTCAGGGAACCATATAAGATAGTAGCAACTCTGTAAGACTTTTGGCTCAATACAGATGCTATACCCCAACCTGTGGCCACAGAAGGGGACGGTCGCGAATATAACATAGTCCGATCACATTAGGTCACACTTCCATAATTGATCGTATTATGTTATACCCCCAATATCAGCTGATTAACACATTATCAAGCACATAATAGTTACTTGAAATATAATCCACAAACGGGATAAGCAATATAGCCACATGGTAAAATATACTCATGTTCAACCAATATCATAATGCAACATTTAAGCAATATAACCACATGGTAAAATATACTCATGTTCAACCAATATCATAGTGCAACATTTAAGTAATACACTATACATAATATAAACAATGTATAGGAACTCAAGTAAGGCAAGGAAGTATCATCAATCCATCCTACAAGGTCATTATACAATAATACATAGCCTCTATGAAGGCCCAAGTTAAATCTACCAAGTTGAAATCCCATTGATCAAGTTACCAAACTAGGTTAACTAGCGTTTTCCAAGCATTATTTAAAGTACTTCCCCAATTCCATTTTGATCACTTAAGATGTCATTGTGTAGCCAAAGTATTCTACTTTAATCTAGGTTATAGAGATTTCATTTTGGTTCCAGTTTGATTAGGTTTAAACAGCTCTAAAGTTGGTGCAACATAACCAGGCCAGGGCACGACTCGTGCCTGAGGGCACTGAGGGCACGACTCGTGCCAATTTTCCTTAAGTTACTCAGAACGACTTGGTCTCCTAGGCACGACTCGTGGTCACGAATTGGCCATGGGCACGACTCGTGCCTAGGGGCACGACTCGTGCCTCGGCCCAGAAACTGGTAGCAGCAGCAATATTGTTGAGGGATTCCCAAAAACCAAGATTTATACTAATCTCCTTATAATTGGTGAACCTAAAAGGAATTCATAACTTTATTAACTTCATGCTGTGATTCCTCTCCCAGATTTCTAATTCCATTAACAATACGGTATTACAACCTAATGTTCCAAGAATACCAAACAGATATCACTAGCCCGAATTTTCACGACCTTAATAAAAATACAAATAAATAAAAGTATTACAACTTATGTCTCCAAATACATTACGATATTACCTTTAAAACTTCAAATACTCTATAAGCTGCTCCAAGCCAGTCTATAAGTCAATTCACCAACCCTTTCTAAAACTTCAAATGGATTAACAAACTTTGTCGCCAATTTACCTTAGGCCTTGCTTCTCCAATCTCACCCCAACAAATTGGAGATCGATATTTTCTTCCCGAACAACGCCTTATACGGTTTTATCTCAATGCTAGGATGATAACTGTTATTATACGCACCCAACCATTGATAACCATACGTCCTATCGACTACTAAAATCCATTGTACATGCCCGTAGCATACCCTCAAAAATAAGTAATGGTTCCTCAAATTTTCACAAGGTTAAACTTACTAGCATTCCTACATTCCAAAAGGACCTTCCCAAATTGATGTCTCTCCAATCCATTTAATACTATGGGGTTTATACAATCAAACTATCTCCTAACATGTATGAGGACTTAACCAAAGAATCTCATCACTATATACCTATATAATGAGTAGAAAATACAATCAACTTTCTATAAATAACACAACATACTCCTTTTTACTTCCAAGGTAACCCCATCACAAAATCCATCTTTATAATACTCTCAAGTTCAATCTAGAACTCTAGATATTTTAATAAATCTTCTAACGTCAATATTCTATTTTCACATTTGTGATCAAACCGCCTTATGTCTTGACTCACTTAAAACGAGTTATTTCAATTATCTCGTCCGCAATTCTCATAATATAAACATTAAACAACTGCCCATGAAATAATAAATATGGACATGCTAATAAGACCCTGATTCCATAAACGAAATACTGATCGACTATATATCACGATTCAATGTTCCACTTATGTTCAGGTCCAGAGACAGATCAATATCCGAATCAAATGGTTGGCCGCCCACAACGGAGCCGATCCAACTCCAATACAAAAACCGAGTCTACCGCGACCGTCACATTAATAACACCACAATATCTCAAATCATTTCTCAGATCAAAACTTTAATATAATTAATCACTATAGGAGAATTAGGTTGCCTTTCTACTTGCTTTCGAACGAACTATATCTTTTAAAATAACATGTCTTTCTAAAATTTACAACATCTTTCTGAATTCCAAAGGATAGATAAAAAGGAGATCCAGTGATACTTGAATGGTTTATTTATTTAAAACCGTCCCATTCCAGTTTTAATTAACTAAACCACTCACAATTTTAAGAAATTTTTAAAAGATTGATAAGCTAACAAAACTAACTCGAGTGATTTAATGATCTACAACCGTCCCATACCAGTGGTAGATAATTAAATTACTCCCAGATTTTAATGTACACAAAAACGGTTCACTGACTTTAATAAATCAATATATCCCCGAAGGGCACAATTGCTCATACCGAAGTTCAATATACAATCCAAAGTTGTAAAGCACATTTAAAACAATTCTAACAAAATATTCTTGTTTGACCTCTATTTATAGTGTAGCCACCACTCATAATATTTATACTTAGTTAAATTATCCATAAGAAAACAAAATCTCGTAATACTCATACTATCTTCTATAAATAGCACTAAACATTCATTAAGATAATAAACTTGGTAAACCATCCTCAATTCCATAATTCCTCAAGTTGAAAATTCAACACTTTTACTTAATTTGAGTCATCTATTCCCTACCTTTGATATTAGTATTGTACTTAATAACAACGTATTGCATACATCAAGTTTCCTATCAACTACCATGATTTCCTAATAAGGAAATAGAGTTGAAACTCACATAGATCAATCATCCCCGAATTACAATTAAACCTTAACAGTGTAACTAACTTACCTCTCGATAACCATCAACAACTCAAAATCCGTATAACGTCAATACTTTCCCAATCATCACACCAATCTCCCATATGAGTTGCGCAACTAAGTAAACATATAGGGTGTAATCATCCTAAAGTATCCTGCCTTCCAATAAGATTTATCCTCATATTATATTCTCAACTAATCATAACCATTTCCCAAGGTAAATCATATACATATATCACCAATTCCTGAAGTTGATCATATAAGTCACCATTAACTATATCTATTATACCTCTTCTCATTTACCCTATTTACTTCTCCATAACCAATACACAACCACAATCATAAAGTTCACACTAGATACAAATGTTGTCTTAAGTATATCCTTAAAACAATTATTCAATGTAATTGTAACACCCCGGAAATTCAACTAATAACCATTGAGTATTCTACTAGTTTCTAAAATCAGTCATATAAATCATTAACAGGTGATAACGAATACTTTATTCTTCACAGTTACCAATTTGAGATCTCTATAATCAATAAATAACCACCAAGTATCATCTTTCCTAAATATAGTAACAATTTATTCTTACGGAATTATTTGAGCTTATCATCTTCTTTATCGAATAATTTCCCAAGTTGAATCATCAATTCCATCATCCCAATTAGTGTCCTCTATCTAGGGATCCGAATACTAAAATAGTACCTTATCTCAACTCAAAGCCTCAATATCCTGGCATGATACCTGATGGGAACCCATTTTGAAATTCACATGGAAAACACCACTTAGTCAACTTATAGGGTGATATCACCTACAAGAATATCTGATTTCCTATTCAAATTAGTAGCAAGAATACAATCAATCCCTCATTAGAGAATATACTTATAGCACATAAGGCAATATATATATGTCAGTTCTATAAGAACTCATACTCGCGATATCTTATAAACCATATAATCTCACTTAGACTATCACTTTCAATACTAGTCTCATATATCTAGTCTCCACCACGAGACACCAATGTATAAATACTCACGCAAGTTATACAACCATAAACCACTCTTAATTAGGCCGTATAACTAACCTCAACTAAGAGTTCACCAATTTATTTACCACCGGTACATGAGATAATTCAAGGGTCTTTTACTCAAATATAACACATAACCCAAATAACATTCACATTCTTTAGGCCATACTTTCGACATTTACGCATATATGACATAATAGCAAATAATGACTTATCCGCCTCAACCACACACGGAGGCAAATCAAACATAGATAAGGAGACTCGCTTCTTGCGACAGTCCTCCCCAAATATAACAACTACTCAATCAATTCAGGTCAATATAAAAATAATTCACGGATTGGTATACCTACCATATCCACCGGCAATCCATGCCCACTTAATCACAATTACCATGATAATCAAGGATGATTCGAGGTACTCTCCCATCAGAGTAGAACCTCCAGTACATAAGGCAACTCTCGGGCCATTTATGCAAATAAAAAAAACGAAATGTAATGCCACATGAGAACGAAATGAACGGGGATTTATAAAAGTATGACCCCTAACTCCGGAGACAGGTAATATACCTCAAATGATTGTGGAGGAATCTATCTCTCCATATTGCTCACATTTCCTTGATCCTTTGGTTGGTCATTATTATTTTCTGTCATTGAACAAACTCCTGCATCAAACACTCGACGTCAGTTATCGCACACTCTCACTCAGCTAGACTCTGCGAGAACTCTAGCCGAGCTCGATACCAAGCTGTGAGGACCCCGACCCGGAACCTACACGTGTCCCGAGCTGGAGCGTCCTCAAATCAACCCAAATTTCCTAAACTTTTAAAACTTTGCTTTAGTTTACCACTTAAACATACTGAACAAAACCATTCCCAAATAACTTCATTCCTCTCTACATGGGAGGAAGAATTGAGTAACTTTTAAAAGTAACAACCTGCTTTAATTACAAAAGACTTTAGTTATAATGTAGAAACTAAGTGTTATACACACAAACTCCGCAAAGGAATTATACCAAAATATATTTTCTATGCCAACCTATACGTACCCCGACAAACCCAAAATACCACATCCGAACTCCTTTCCGTCCTCACTTGGCCGGTCCGCCCGTCTCAGGATCTAAAAACATTAAAGGGAGAGGGGTGAGAATAAATCTCAGCAAGCTATTATGAATGCAGCAATATGCCAAATAAGATGCAACACATATCAGATTGCATACAACATATTGGAAAAGCTGTAAACACCTTCCATTACCTTGGTTTACCTTTTCCCGTCTGAACAATAGTCGTACAACATTGGGTAATATAATACTCCAATCTTAGGTGGAAATTTGCTTAAGCAATACTCACATCTTATAAGACCCATTTTTCGGGGAACCATATAAGATAGTAGCAACTACAGTAAGGCTTTTGGCTCAATACGGATGCTATACCCCAACAGTGGCCACGAAGGGGACGGTCACAGATATAACATAATCCGATCACATTAGGTCACACTTCCATAATTGATCGTATTATGTTATACCCCCAATATCAGCTGATTAACACATTATCAAGCACATAATAGTTACTTGAAATATAATCCACAAACGGGATAAGAAATATAGCCACATGGTAAAATATACTCATGTTCAACCAATATCATAATGCAACATTTAAGCAATATAACCACATGATAAAATATATTCATGTTCAACCAATATCATAGTGCAACATTTAAGTAATACACTATACATAATATAAACAATGTATAGGAACTCAAGTAAGGCAAGGAAGTATCATCAATCCATCCTACAAGGTCATTATACAATAATACATAGCCTCTATGAAGGCCCAAGTTAAATCTACCAAGTTGAAATCCTATTGATCAAGTTACCAAACTAGGTTAACTAGCGTTTTCCAAGCATTATTTAAAGTACTTCCCCAATTCCATTTTGATCACTTAAGATGTCATTGTGTAGCCAAAGTATTCTACTTTAATCTAGGTTATAGAGATTTTATTTTGGTTCCAGTTTGATTAGGTTTAAACAGCTCTAAAGTTGGTGCAACATAACCAGGCCAGGGCACGACTCGTGCCTGAGGGCACGACTCGTGCCAATTTTCCTTAAGTTACTCAGAACGACTTGGTCTCCTAGGCACGACTCGTGGTCACGAATTGGCCATGGGCACGACTCGTGCCTAGGGGCACGACTCGTGCCTCGGCCCAGAAACTGGTAGCAACAGCAATATTGTTAAGGGATTCCCAAAAACCAAGATTTATACTAATCTCCTTATAATTGGTGAACCTAAAAGGAATTCATAACTTTATTAACTTCATGCTAACCCATTTAATTCAAGGTATCATGTCCTAAACTTAGATCATTACCAATTAGTTTTTCCATCCAATTTACTATCATTTTTCAAGATTTTCATTCTAATCCAACCCATTTACTTCTACTCTTTACCACTTTCATGAACAATAACATATTTCACCACTTCATCCTAAAGCATTTAAACCCAAAGTGATATAAACCTAGATCATTTACCACATGATTTCCAACCCATTTTACTAACACACTTCAAGTTAAATCTTCTAAAACTAACTCCACCCATTTCTTACACTCTAAATCCACTTCTATGCACCCTAACATCATTCCATGTCAATTTCCAATTTCTCAACTCCAAGACTAGTTCCAAAGCATTAAACAACCATCATATTAACAAGAACAACATTAACACTTCATGAGCATTTAATGAAGGGAAGGGTCATAATAACTCACCTTTAGCAAATACAAGATGGAATGGAGCTTTTCTAGGCTTGATCAACTCCCTTGGATGCACCAATCACAAAAGTACAACCGGATTTGAAAATGGAGAAGGATTCATCTTGGAAATAATTTGGGAGATGAAGCTTTCATGGGGAGGTTTTTCATGGAGGTTTTGCTAGGGAAAGTAAGAAAAATGAAGGAGAAAGGATGAGGAGGTTAATAAGTAAGGGGGAGTATGGGGAGAGTATGGTGTGTATTGACTAAAAGGGAGAAAGATGAGGGAAATAAGGGGGAGGTGATGGCCCCCCATCCCCAAATCAACTAAGGCTTTCCAACACCCAGTTTAACCCTTTATTCTAATTATTTATTCTACACATTTTAACCTCATCTTACATTCTTTATTTATTTTCCATTTTTATATTTTCCCCTAGTACATTATTTTATTTCCCAATCATTTCATCCTAATATTAAAAATCAAGAATATAAAATGAGCACATATATTAACAATAATATTAAAGGCATATAATATTATACTAAACTAGTGCCTCGGGTTAGGGTCGTTACAGTTGGGGTCCATTTCCTTAATCACCAGGATAGGAACATATTTATCGCCAGATCTAGGGGAAGGATTTGCGACTGTTGGGATGTGGGTTGTATGGGGGTTGCAGTGGGGTGTGGACGAGGGTGATGATGGGTGGCTGACCGGGATTGGTGGGATGGGAGGTTTGAAATGTTGGGGCTAAGAAGAAGACGATGGAGGGTTGGGGATATTTTTTAAATGGTTTTCCTGTTTTACCCTTCATAAAATGGGTCACATGCATTGCATCTTTTACTTTTCAGATTTACACTTAGAACCTTGATAGTTGTTTAACTTGATTTTGTGTTGAATTTCCTGTTTTAACCTTCATAAAATGGGTCACATGCATTGCATATGTCAATTTAACTGAAAAAATGGATGTCGTTAGCCCTGAGTATACTTTAAACGAGCATTCGAAACAGATGAGATCTGCAGTGGTTTACCAACGAAAACTAGTTTATGTATGAAAACCAAACAAACCCTATAGTTGGGATACTATATTTACATTTTTTCCAAAAAGAAATGACGAAGTTTTTCATATAAAAAGGAGATAATTATGAAACAATATTGTTGGGCCATGCGATTTTCAACTTGTTTACAACTTACACCAAACAACTTGGTACTAAAGAACTTGAGTTATCCTATCACAACTTGAACTTCTGCAGGTTGGAACATAGTTACGTTAACCCTATTTTTTAGGGAACGTGTCAAAGGAGCAAGGACCGGTTCAAAGACGTGTCTTCAGCAACAAAACATTATCTCCTCCCTCAACAGCAAATGGCGGATATATCTCAACAAGATCAGCATTACTCCCGAGATTTTAGGCCTACTTTTTCTCTTTGTAAACTTAGCCGTTGGTTGAGATATAAAAGGGATTAAACACTGTATTTTGGCACACACTTTTTCACTCTAGCTTAAGTTCCCTTTTTATATGCTCATAGCTCTGTAATCACGAAGATATTTAGTAAACTTTTGGTCAAGGCAGGTACCAAAACCTCCCGGGGTTTTATGCCGGCGAACAAGTTGTTCAAGGGCTTTCCCTAGTCAACAAACATCTTGTGTCTATTCCCATTCAACTTGATAATCATTGTACCTAGATTCATATCACTTTAGTCATTTTTCTTCCCTTCGAAATACACTTGTTGAAATTTGACCAAAACAATTTGGCGTCGTCTGTGGGAAACTTTGATTATTCAAGTAGAAATGGCTAATTCATCGTCCGGCAGTCAAGCTGAGAGGAGTCGTCCTGTAAGTGCTCCAATTTGAGCTTGTTAGAATTTTCGTTAGAAAATTAACGAAAGTTATAACATTTCTAACAATTCCTAACAATCCTAACATTTCTAACAAAGTGAGGGTAAAATGGGCATTGTTATTTAAGGTTAAACCTCAAAAAGAATCTTAAAAAGCAAAACAAAGGAAGAAAACCAAAAATAGAAATGGCTGGAAACATAAAACTGGCTGTTAATTTGAATTTTCAAAAGAAATATTCCTCTTGTCCAAAGCCTGGAGCTGCATTTAATGAACAGTGCACGCCACCAATCCCATCCGCGCGGACATCTCTGTCATTTCCAGAGGGCTATAAATTGAGCCCTCCAGTCACAAAAATAAGGAGCAACAACACAATTTGCACTGAACCTCTGGCGAAATATAGAGAGAAAACAGTGAGAATTCACTTGAATTGTCACCATTTTCTCTTGAATCTTTCCCAACTCACACTCACTCTCAAATTCAAACCCTAAACACATTCAAGCCTTGAACCCATTCAAACACAAACTCAAGGAAGATAGGTATAACCTCCCTCTTCTTACCCTAAATCTCTCATCCATGCATGCATCTTCAAACTACAAAATGTAGTTCATTCTTCTTCTTGTCTTAAGATCCAAGAAGATCACCATGGAAGTCCATCTCCATGGATGATCTTCTACAAGGATCAACATTTTCTTTAATGTGTTCTTGTTTTCTTGCAAATGCATTTTCAAAACCCTAAAAACCATTTTCAAGCATCAAATCTCATTTTCAAAGGATAAAATTCCCCTTCCCAAGCAAATGAATAAAATTCCCCTTCCCAAGCAAATGAAGTGCTTAGTCCTAATGTACCCCAAGGATGGTTTGATATAGTTGATTCACCACTAAAATGTCAAGTGATCACTAACCAAAACCTAGGGAAATGGGGACAAGCATGGATGCAAAACCCCCCTTAAAATCATATTTTCTTTCTTGAGAAGTTGCTGTCCAGTAGCAATTTCCTCAGACCTCAGTCCATGGTCTAATTTTTTGGACACAGATGAACTTGGAATTTGGTGTTGACTACAAAACACTTTTTGTATCCAACATCCAGATCTTTCCATACATATTTTTAATTTTTTTTTTGGGTGAGTAAAACTCCTCTTTTCAAATTTTCTTTCAGAGGCTAGTTCATCAGCTTCTGGGAATCCAGATCTCATATCTGAGGTTTTCAGAAGGTTTTGACCCCTCAAATCTTCTCCAAAATGGAAAATTCCTTCGCACAAATCTTATTTAAGGTGTCTGGAACAACTTTCATTCTGTGAGTTTATCCAAATTATGAAGTTTTAAGACCCTTGAATCCATTTCAAAATCAAAGGTCCACTGCCTTTTTCATTCTGGCAGAAGTGGCTCTCAACTTCAAAAGGTCTTTTGAGTACCAAATCTCAATCCAAAAATCTTCCAAAAAATCATGGGATCAGTTTAAAGTCTTAAAAAGATATCCCAATTTTTACTTTTCTGAGTTTCAAATTATTTTGGCCAAAACACACACACACACACACACACAAATGATTTTCAGCTTGGAAGACTCGTTTTACGAGGCATTCCGGGTGCACACTAACGTCCTTCCCGGCGTGTAACATGACCTCCGAACCCAAATTTCTGATCTCGGGCTTTTTTCAAAGTTTTGGCCCTTAAAACAAAAATGGCGTGGCGACTCCGTTCTTTTTCCCGGGTTTTATTTGGTTTTTTTCAAAGAAACGCGAAAAATCGAATTTTTTCCCGCGAAATGGCGACACATCATCACAGTGGCGACTCCGCTGGGGAATAAGCTTTTTCTAAAAAAAAATGGTATTTGGTATATTGGTGGAAACCATTAAACTTCCCGTTATCGCCTCCTAACACGAGTCGGGGATAAATTGTGGTCTAACAATCCCACGTACCGGTATCACCGTTTTCAAAAAAAAAAAGGGGAAAAGCTTTTGAGGGTCAAGCTTCCGTCCCGGCTTTGAAAATCATTTTTGTGTGTGTGTTGATTTTTGCACAGTTTTCGTGTTGTTTTGGCCGCCTCGGAGAAAGTCAAAATTTTGACTGTCGGAATAATGTCCCTAACTGTCGGAATTTTCGTGCTTATGTGCTTATGTGTTCATTAAATTTCAAAAAAAAAATTCAAAAAAAAAAAAGAGAAAAAAGATTTTCAAAAAAGAAAGAAAATTTTCAAAAAAAAAAATCATGCATCATATTTTTAAGACACATGAAAAATTTCTATTTTACTCAGAAAAAGAAGATAGACTGCTTGCACACTACGCGCACGTGACCGTACACTGCACACTACGTCCCTAACCCGGGGAAATCCTTGTCGCGGTCCGTTTGGTCTTATTACGCCTCTCGGACGAGCACAGGACTACCCAAACATCCCATGGAGCCTCGTGTCGACCATGCACTTGTCCGTGACACACTTTGTCCGAGACCCGGTTGGTTTTTAGTCTGGTCTGTGTCATGCCCTGTCTGTGTATAGACCTTTCCTTTCAAGCCTTTGTCGGCATACCGACTCAATATCTTTCGGGGACCCTAATCAGTCGAAGCTCTGCCGGTTTTTCGCCGCAGACTTTGACCAAGATATTGGCCAGGCGCCTTGACTTCGGCTCTGGCTGTCACAAATTATACACGACTCCCGGCATTGACACGAGTCATCAAGGATTAATGATTATTCCATGCCTAATTACGGCTTAGCGACGACGAGTCAAGATCAATTGTGGACGCTTATCGGTCCAAATCATGCCGACTTTTCGTCGAGCCCTCGGACATAATCTTGACTTTTGACGTCAGCTTTGTCCGTAATTTACATCGAATGCTCGTTAAGACTCGATTACCCGCCAGACTTTTAGGATCGTTTTTCTTTCGGTCGGTGGGACCCGCTTGCCCTATAGGACCCTCGCCGGGCCGTCCACCCCTGGGAGGTCGAAATACGGGTGGAATACGAGGGCTTATAGACGTAGTGACGGGGCCCACTAATCCGGGATCCCGAGTAGTTTGCGAAAAGAAGAGCAATATTTTCCAACCGATTAGGTTAATAAAGCATGTTTTAAGTAAACGTGAACAAATAATCGCATGTTGCATGAGCCAAAAGCCCAAACACCTACCCTCCTTCCATTCCCGGACATCCGAACCTTCGTGTCCTTTCCCCGCAGCCTCCGCACAAAGCTTGGTTTCGGGCACCGGGTTATCGTTTGATTAGTTGGGAAGAGTCAAGCGCGTCATCGGCTTCGCCGTTTGTTTCGACTCCGGGTTTGAGAATGTCTGCATCGGCCGGTAATGATGGGGATAACGTCACTCCGCCTCCGGGACCCCTCGGACAGAGCAACGGTGGAATCGGTTAGCGAGAACGGATGAGGTTACGATAGGAAGCACAACTAAATAGCCTTATGGAGGCTATTAAGAGCCATGGTCCGGCCGCCAACCTCAATCCGAGATGGCACCTTCACCGTGGAAGAAGACGAGGATGCCAACCCCACTCTCGGTCGCCCGACTACACCGGGATGCCGCCACCCACCTCCTATGGTGCCACTACCGAGAACCCATGCTCCTCGATTTTCGGGTCGGCCAGGCTCCCAACCACGAGACCACCGGATCCATGCGGCTCGGACGGCACAAATCGGTGGGGGCAAAATCGGTACAATGTCTTCCCATGGTTGGGGCTATCTCGGAATGCCACGGCTAATCGGGATCCCGCCTCGGTTCGGAACCGATCAATCCGGACCTTCACAAGCGGCCACGGTTCGGAATGCCGCCACAACTTGGTTACGGGCCCACGATCGAGCCCTCCTCGGAAACGGTACTAGTTGTTGCTCCTCACACAAATCCATTCCTCACTCATACTTCTATGGGTTACCAAGCCTCCATCCGGTGTCATCCGAATCACCAGACCGCAGTACCCCCGGGTTACACACCTTCACCACAGGCAGTCATGCAATTCAACAATCCGGACGGCGGCCCGCACTCAAGCCTACTTACGGGCCCCACTCTGGAAATCCAAGTTATCCGGCTACATCGGGGCTGCCTCCACCTACTTTGCCGGTTGAAAACCAATAGCAAGCCGCAAGGTTCTATCCTTTTGCTCGAGCTCCTACTCATGCTCCCTGGGGTAACTCGGCCCCGGGACGAGGTTTTCACCTACGTCCCCGGATCGGCCGTTCCCTCCACCGATCTGCCTCCGGTGGTAGCTCCTCTCTCTAGCTCGGCCACTAGCTTGAATGCCATGGTTCCGCCACAAGACCCTCATCTGGCCTGGTTCATGGAACAACACAGAAATGAAAGCGCGGATCGGCGAGCGGCGCAAGAAGTACGCCTTCCGGCCTCTGAGACCCGGACTCCATTGTTCCTCTGCCCCACAAATTCGTGATGCCTAATCTGGATCTCTTTGATGGGACCGCATGCGCGAAAACCCATTTGGACACATATACCTTGGCGATGAAAGCCAAAGGATGTACCAATCGGCGGTTGGGCGACTATTTCGATCTATCCTTGAAGTCCGAGTGCCTTAAAGTGGTTCTTCCGTTTGAAACCCGAAGCTAGGGCTACGTGGGACCAGATTACCAATGCCTTCACGAGAAAAATATAAGGCCAACTTGGAATGGGAAACAAATAGGGTTGACCTACAAACAACGGTGCGGCGTCACGATGAGAATGTTGGGGACTTTTACAAGCGGTGGAATGCGAAACTCGGTGAAATAGCCATCCCTCCTTCCGAAGAGGAACAACTGGACATCTTCCGGTCATGCTTGAAACCACATCGAGAGCCTCCCTCGGTCACTTCCCATACTCGGACTTACGGGCCATGGTTAACTCTGCAGCCTAAGTTTGAAAAGGCCTAAATCGGAACCGGCGCTGCACCGCCTACGAGATATCGGGCTCCTCCTGCAAACACGCCCTGCTCACAGCTAAAGGCAAAGAGATGATTCACTATGCGGGACGGGAATGTAACAACACGACTCCTTTTGCTCCCGGAAAACCAGTAGAGCCCAGGACCACGGGTCATGAATCTCGAAAACTTTGGAATTCCTCTGAATGACATCTTTAGGGGGCTGGTGAAGGAAGGCTTGCTGCGGCCTTTGGAGAATTTCCAACCCAGAATCCGAATGCTCCCGTGGATACTACAAAGTATTGTGCTTTTCATCAAGCTCACGGACATCGGCGACAAGCTGCTTTACTACGAAAAAGGCAATCCAGGGGCTAATAGAGCATGGAAAGTTGGAAGGCCCCGAAGGGCCTAACACAGTCAAAAATCCGCTGCCAAGGAACCATAATCAGGTGAATATGATTGAATGCGGAGAATCTTCGCATGCCCAGGAAGATGCTGATGAAGGTTGATAAGTGACTATTATATAGTCATTTATCCTCATTTTTATATACTTTTTATAGCATAAAACATCATTTCTCATTTCATTTCTTATACTTTTTAGTTTCTTTTCCTTATTTTCTAGATTTTACGCTTTTGGTATATTTCTTGCCTTTTTAGACAGGTTTTAGGGTCATTTTATATATACAAAGGATACATGGACATTTTGGTCCAAAAAGATGAAGGGACACCAAGCAAATAAGCACTCCAAGTTGAAAACCAGTCAGAGCGGCCGTGCAGCAGAGATGGAGCGGCCGTGCACTTGGCATTTTTCAGGCCACTTTTGGCCCTAAAATATGGAGTGGCCGTGTCTTGAAGAGGGAGCGCCCGTGTCATCGGGCGGAGCGGCCGTGCGGCTAAAGTAGGAGCGGCCGTGCGAGGTGTCAAGGCTTGAATTCAAATGGCGCCAAGGGTCACACGGCCGTGCAACTTCCTTGACACGGCCGTGCAAATCGTGGATCTGATGTAAAGGCACCTTTTGGTTGCACCCGATTGAAGAGTTCCCTCCTTTTTATAAATAGGACCCTAGAGATCGAGTCTTAAGTACGAATTATTAGAGAGAAATGCGATAGTTGATAGATAGAAAACACAAAATACTTGTGATATCAATTTCTAAGAAGATTTGAAGATCAAGTCATTACTTTGTTCTTGAAGTTACTTTGGAAGAAGATCAATAAAAGAAGCATTATTTCCAAAGCAATTGTTCATCATAAGTCTCTCTTACTCAATCTCTTATTTTAATTGTTTTTACTTTATAAATGGCTTGTGAGTAATCCCCCATATTCTTGGGGTTGGAAACTCAAAACATGCTTATTCATCATCTAAAAAATGATTAGTCTTGTCTTCTTTCTTCATCTAAAACAATTTCTTTATATTATTCTCTAAATGCCTTACTTATTGGCGATATCCAATTTGTATGATTCAGTCAATTGAGAGAAGTACCTAGCGGAGAATCTCAATTGACGGAACCATATAAAGAAACTAGGTTCATTGATCACGAGAGTAGTTCAATGGCCTAGGGATGTTCCTTTAATGGAAAGTATGTTGAACTTCCGTCCTTAATGGATTCTTACTAATTATGGTCAGCTAGAGATAAGCCGGAATGCCCGTTTGTGACAGGGCGGGATCAAACATAAACGGATTTCTCAAACAGTTAGAACACAATTAGTGAAGAATACAAACGCTATTGTCCTAGCCCGAAATAGTGTAGGCTTAACATACCATCCTTGCTTTTTATGAAAACCTTTTATTTCTAAGACAATGACAATTTGATGAATAAGATTATGTGTATGATTTCCAATCCCGAGAATGCTTCGTTTTATAAGAATTCAATTAAAGTATTTTCTGTCTATGCTCTCTATTATTCTAAAAACAAATTTTATCTACCCCCCCAATCCTTTTTATATTTTCTAAAGACAAAATTATACCAAAGTAAATCCTGTCTCTGTGGGATCGACTCGTACTTGCACCCGCTATATTACAATAGCCCGTGCGCTTGCGGATATAAAATAAACCGTTAGGTTTCGACCGAAACCGTTAGGTTTCGACCGAACAAGTTTTTGGCGCCGTTGCCGGGGACAACGGTTTACTTTTTATTTTTGTCTTTACTACAAAATTTTTTTAGTTTTTATTTTATTTTTGATATTTTGCTTTCTCGTCCTATAATCTGTTACGTTTAATTTTTCTTCAAGTGTTTTTTTTTATAGTTTATGAAACGGTCTCGGACATACGTTGACAACTTTGATCCGGAACCCGAAAGAAGCTTTCACGAGAGATTAAGAAGATTTAGAGAAACTTTGAAGAAACATATGGACGGAGAACAGCAAACACCCGCTAGGACCCTACGGGACTTTGTTAACCCAAGTACCCCGGGAACTAGATCCCCTATTGTTGTGCCGAATTCCGAAGCGGCACAATTTGAGATAAAGCCGCGACTTTTGCTTATGGTTATGAATAACCAATATAGCGGCTTGCTTTCGAAGATCCTCATCTCCACATCCAAACATTCTTGGAATCTTTGTGATACTACACGTATTCGTAATGTTACCCTAAGCAATTCGGATGCGCCTTTTTCCTTTCTCTCTTAAGGATAAGGCGAAACAGTGGTTAATTTCAGTCCCACCAAACTCTTTTACAACTTGGGACCAAATTCAAGAAGCATTCCTTGGACGTTTCTTCCCTCCGAGCAAGACTGCTCAAATTCGGACGAAGATTACAAACTTTAGCCAAACAGGAAGCGAATCACTGTATGACGCTTGGGAGCGATTCAAAGAGCTCCTAAGGACATGCCCTCACCACGGGCTTGAAAAGTGGTTAATTGTGCACACTTTCTACAATGGTCTCATATATGGAACAAGGGAGACAATTGATGCCGCCGCAGGAGGTGCACTGATGAATAAGACTGTGGATGAAGCATACGACTTGATAGAGAACATAGCCCAGAATCATTATCAATGGTTCAATGAGAGGGAACAACCGCGGGAGATTCCAGGTAAGTACAAAATTGATGTCATTACTACCTTGTCTTCTAAAGTTGATATGCTTCTTAAAAAATTTGAAAACTTTAATGTAAATCCCGTGGCCAACATTAATGTTGTTTGTAAACTATGTGGGTCAAACTCACATAGTACAGAATGTTGTGAATTGCTTGACACTACTTCTAGTGTTCAAGTAAACTTTGTTAATTCTTATAGGGAAAATGGTGGTATGTATTCAAACACATACAATCCCGAATGGAGAAATCACCCTAATTTTTCCTATAAGAATAACAATATTTTAAACCCACAACCTTCTACACAACCATCGGGATTCACACAAAAGAATTTCAATGGCAATTCTAGTGCTTTCCCTCCCCCTAAGTCTAAATTGGATCTTATTATGGATTTTATGATTGAAAGTAAGAATGAGCAAGAAAAGACCAATAATGAGTTAAGGGAATCCATAAAATCGTTGAGCGCTAGGTTTGATAATTTAGCCGCCCACAATAGAATGCTTGAAAATCAACAAGCTCAACAAGTCGGCACCTCGCATAGACCACAAGGGAGTTTTCCCGGTCAATCGCAAAGGCCCGATGAGCATGTTAGTGCGGTAGAAACTAGGAGTGGAAAAGAAATTATAGATCCCCTTCCTAAGAAAAATATCAAACCGAGTAAGGAGAACATTAGTCCAACCCCACCGCTGGTTGAGACTAATGAAGATGTTGAAAATGGGACAGAATCCCCTAAGATTGCTAGAAATTTTGACCCTCCAATACCATACCCCCAAAGGTTGGTAAGAGCCAAACTTGATAAACAATTTGCAAAATTTTTAGAAGTCTTAAAGTCTATTTACATCAACATACCTTTTACCGATGCCCTTCAACAAATGCCGTCCTATGCTAAGTTCTTAAAGGATATTCTTGCAAATAAGAGGAAACTTGAGGAGCATGAGACTGTTGCATTAACGGAAGAAGTAAGTGCCATCTTACAAAAAGAACTTCCTCCTAAATTAAAAGATCCCGGCACTTTCTCTATTCCTTGCAAAATAGGTAAATATAATGTTGATAATGCTTTGTTAGATCTTGGGGCAAGTGTGAGCCTCATTCCGTTTTCGATAGGTAAGAAGCTAGGTGTGGGGGAAATGAAACCCACCACTATTTCTCTCCAACTTGCTGACCGTTCCATTAAATACCCGATGGGTATTATGGAAGATGTCCCTTGCCAAATCGGGAAATTGATCATCCCGGTCGACTTTGTAGTCCTTGAGATGGAGGAAGATCACCAAATTCCAATTATTCTAGGAAGACCTTTTCTTGCCACCGGTGCGTAATAGATGTAAGGAATGGCACTCTTTCTCTAAACATTGGAAATAAGAAAGTCGAATTTAAAGACTTAAATCTCAAGAAACCGTGCCATGAAATCAACACTCCCGAGAATGATAGCAAAAGGGTGAAAAATTGCAAGCCAAGGACTCAAAAATAATAATTAAAAAACCCTTAGATCATAGAGGTGAAAAAAATGTGCACCCTAAAAAGCCTAATAAAATTGAAAAATCAAAGGGTAGGGGGCCTAAGAAAAAAGGCACACCGGGATGTCGTATGTGCATCAATCATAAGAGCTCAATCACGCCAAAGGGGAAGGAATGGCGAGTTATTAAGGATAAGAGACCATTACAATACCACTCACCGTCCATTGTCACTGATAGAAAGGGGTCGAGCTTATGACCTTAAACAAGCATCATCGGAATAGTAAACCGATGGATTATATTACTGTTTATCATAATTTTGTTTACCACCACATGCTTATCTCTTTACTCTTTGTCCTTGAAACATTGAGGACAATGTTCATTTCAAGTGTGGGGGGGTAAATCTATCCTTTTATTTTTCGCTTTATTTTTCGCTTTCTAGTATAGATTTAACTGCTTTCTAGTATAATTTTTCTTTTTTAACTTAGTTGCATTTTTTTTCTTTTATGCATGTATAATAGTATATAAAAAAAAATCCCTATGATGATCAAAAATCATTATCTTTATGCTTGCCATTTGCCCTAGTATAAATGCCTTTATCTTTCCTCTCATATTTTCTATACACTTAGAAATTTATAAAAAAGGAAAAGTATAAGGGATCTTTTTAGGAAATAATTGAAAGCCTCATAAGTTGGTATAGCACAATATAGAATCTCATCAAGGAAAATGCATTTGATTAGAAAGGAATCCTTTTATGCTTGGTTATATATGCAAATTTTTGAATATATTCCTTTAAGATTGTACATTTTTTTATCTTTATTAGATATTTTATTCCCTTTTTAGAAGCACCTTTTTGTTTGCATCCCTTGAATCACACCCTTTCATAAATTCCATCTTTCCATTTTCAAATCAAGTCAAAGAAAAAAACACTTTTATCTTATTAATAAAAAAGAGTGACAATGATCACCAAAAGCAAAAAGAAATTATCTCCTAAGTAACTCGGGGCACGGCGTTCGCTGCGACGATGCTTCCTTGCCAAAACGGAAATAATATCCAAAAGTATTCTTGATCTAAGTATTAGGAACATGGGGCTCGCGACCACAATGTCTCCTACTTGAAAGGATCAAGAATAACTTAGGACTTTTGCAAAAATATAACACGTACAAAAATGAGATAAATTTGTTTGACTTTGACGAGATTTTTCCACTACCATCACCCATTCTTCACCCTTGTGATTCAAGAATGTAATGCAAATCTTCGGAACTTCTAAATTGTGAATAAATGTCTATACCTTTTCTTGTACATCTTAAAGAAATAAAATTCATCTTTTCTAAAAAAATCACTCTAAAAAGTGATGGCTTTTTCTACCAAGAAAATTCTTCCTTCTAGCATGCTTTACTTGATCAAAATTCTATATATGCTATACTAGGTTATTGTCTTGCATCTTATCTCTTTTAAATGTCCCTAAAATGTTTCTTCCTAAATAAATTTTTAAAGGTATTCAAAATATGAGTAGATAGATAAAAGGCATTATCTACAAGGCATTTAAGGGCTTGCTACTTTATTTCGAGGGATCAAATCATATTTTTCTCCCTCCCCATATTTCATTATAAGTTTGCTTGGGGACAAGCAAAGGTTTAAGTGTGGGGGAGTTTGATAAGTGACTATTATATAGTCATTTATCCTCATTTTTATATACTTTTTATAGCATAAAACATCATTTCTCATTTCATTTCTTATACTTTTTAGTTTCTTTTCCTTATTTTCTAGATTTTACGCTTTTGGTATATTTCTTGCCTTTTTAGACGGGTTTTAGGGTCATTTTATATATACAAAGGATACATGGACATTTTGGTCCAAAAAGATGAAGGGACACCAAGCAAATAAGCACTCCAAGTTGAAAACCAATGTCGGAGCGGCCGTGCGGCGAGAGATGGAGCGGCCGTGCACTTGGCATTTTTCGTGCCACTTTTGGCCCTAAAATATGGAGTGGCCGTGTCTTGAAGAGGGAGCGCCCGTGTCATCGGGCGGAGCGGCCGTGCGGCTAAAGTAGGAGCGGCCGTGCGAGGTGTCAAGGCTTGAATTCAAATGCGGCGCCAAGGGTCACACGGCTGCAACTTCCTTGACACGGCCGTGCAAATCGTGGATTTCTTGATGTAAAGGCACCTTTTGGTTGCACCCGATTGAAGAGTTCCCTCCTTTTTATAAATAGGACCCTAGAGATCAGTCTTAAGTACGAATTATTAGAGAGAAATACTCGATAGTTGATAGATAGAAAACACAAAATACTTGTGATATCAATTTCTAAGAAGATTTGAAGATCAAGTCATTACTTTGTTCTTGAAGTTACTTTGGAAGAAGATCAATAAAAGAAGCATTATTTCCAAAGCAATTGTTCATCATAAGTCTCTCTTACTCAATCTCTTATTTTAATTGTTTTTCCTTTATAAATGGCTTGTGAGTAATCCCCCCTATTCTTGGGGTTGGAAACTCAAAACATGCTTATTCATCATCTAAAAAATGATTAGTCTTGTCTTCTTTCTTCATCTAAAACAATTTCTTTATATTATTCTCTAAATGCCTTACTTATTGGCGATATCCAATTTGTATGATTCAGTCAATTGAGAGAAGTACCTAGCGGAGAATCTCAATTGACGGAACCATATAAAGAAACTAGGTTCATTGATCACGAGAGTAGTTCAATGGCCTAGGGATGTTCCTTTAATGGAAAGTATGTTGAACTTCCGTCCTTAATGGATTCTTACTAATTATGGTCGGCTAGAGATAAGCCGGAATGCCCGTTTGTGACAGGCGGGATCAAACATAAACGGATTTCTCAAACAGTTAGAACACAATTAGTGAAGAATACAAACGCTATTGTCCTAGCCCGAAATAGTGTAGGCTTAACATACCATCCTTGCTTTTTATGAAAACCTTTTATTTCTAAGACAATGACAATTTGATGAATAAGATTATGTGTATGATTTCCAATCCCGAGAATGCTTCGTTTTATAAGAATTCAATTAAAGTATTTTCTGTCTATGCTCTCTATTATTCTAAAAACAAATTTTATCTACCCCCCCAATCCTTTTTATATTTTCTAAAGACAAAATTATACCAAAGTAAACCCTGTCTCTGTGGGATCGACTCGTACTTGCACCCGCTATATTACAATAGCCCGTGCGCTTGCGGATATAAAATAAACCGTTAGGTTTCGACCGAAACCGTTAGGTTTCGACCGAACAAAGGTCCCCAAATACCCGTGGCCAACCTCGTCGAGGATCCTGAATTCGGATTCCCCCTCAGCCTTGAGGATATCGAACGAATCAACCCATCTTGGTCTCATGTCAGAGACTCCTTGCAAGAATACGAGGCCCGCTATTTCTCGGATGAAGGGAAGGCCAATACCGAAGAGCCGGGGTACATTCCGGTCAAAACATGAGAGGACCATTTACACAAGATGGTTAGAACAATCGAGAAGAATTAGACAAGAAAGCTTCCTGGCGAGCGCTGTACTTGGGGCTTATCAAGAAAGAGGCCGAAGGCATGCGGAGCTAGTATACTTCCACAAACTGGCTATTGGAGAAGTCAAATACGACCCCGAAGGCAGTGGCGAAGAATCGGAGGAGGAAGAACCCTTCTACATTCTACACGGTGTTAAATACGTGCCACCCCCTCTCACTCTTCCCCACGGTTTCTTGGAGGAGAATGCGAGTCACAATTGCCACTTCCGGGAATGGGAGCATATGACAATTTCGTGGCCGCACGCACCCATATTCCCCAACGGGTTTGATCGGCGTTCCTCTCCGCCGAAATCCCGGTAGTATGGGAAGAAGATTCCGACACAAGATGATGATGATGACGAGAGCGAAGAGTCAACCGAGGCCCCGATCCGGAAACAACTGCGGAATAATCATGCCGGAAATGAGCCCATGGGAGCCGGAGGCCTGCATAATGGTGGTTATCGGCAAGCGACGATGAAGAAACTTCGGAAGACGAATATGAGACCGAGGACATGAAGGCCATGAAGTTTCATGGATCTACGAGCACGTGGATGTCTTAGAATTCAACACCGCCTACCATGCTTTGGGGAAAGGGTTTTCGGTGTCCGATCCAGCCGATAGTCGAAGATCGATCGAAAGAGGAAAATTAACTCCCATCCGCCCAAATGAGAAAGTAACCGTGGTTAGATCAAATCCACCCCAGAACAAAGTAACACTCCTTGTCGGGGTTACCCAAGAAGAGGTCACCTTCCCGAATGTATGTCAACTTTCAGAGAAGTCCTAGAAACCGGCATGATACCGGATGCGCCTCCCACACGTAGACGCTATAATTATCTCCAACTCGAGTATTACGTAAAGGAACCAGAATGGCTGCACTATACCGGGGATGAAATCGAAAAGCCGCCGAGTCCCGACAAAAGCGACTCTTGTTGCATGATAACTATGAGCAAGGCCGGCCATGAGAGTGAATCGAAGGACGCCCTAACTCTGTGGGCCATCCAAGGGCAACAACACAACCCCCAGACTCAAAGCACTGTGACTTGGGAAGCGGTTATAAGGGCCGCCCGAGGAAGGAGCCGGATGCACTCGGCCCCTCACCGTTGCTAGACTCCGTCAGGCTCGGTGGCCAATAGCGAAAAGGGCTCCCAGATTGACCTTAGCGGCATTGAAGAAATCCGGTCAAGAGACGACCGATGAGGAAGTTAATCTGTTGACCCGATCCGGCGGATCTTCCAAGGAAATCCCAAGGCGGATAAGAAGGCCACGGATCAAACACCGAAAGAAGATCGCCGCCCTATGCTAAGGCAGTGAAACTCCAGGACTCAGAGAAAGAGGATCCCGTGCTCACCCGGTTGAAGCAAACACGGGCCAACATTTCCCTCTGGTCTCTACTCACTTCGTCCTATCCCCCATGTCAGAAGTTGGAAGAAAGCCTGGCTCGCACTCTCGTACCTATTGATGCTACTCCCGATGATGTGGTACGGCTAATTGGAAACATCCATTACGGGAATATAATCACTTTCACGAGATCTCGACCTCCCTCAATTTGGGGCTGATCATAACGAGCCTCTCTTCATCACAGTCCAGTTGGATGAACGACGCCTCCTCGGGTCCTGGTTGATAATGGGTCCGGAATGAACATTCTTCCGGCAAAGATCATGAGCTTGCTTGATATCAAGACTACGGACTTGAAGCCTTCCTCCCTCACAATCAAAGCTTACGACTCAACATCTCGAGCGAGTCCTTGGAGTCGCTACCTTGGACCTCTGGTTTGGACAAATTGATACTGTGGAATTCCGGGTTATTGACATCCCAATCACTTTTAATGCCTTATTGGGAAGACCTTGGCTGCACCGGAGTCGAGGGTCGCCTCGAGCCTCCACCGGTGTGTGAAATTCGTCTCGAATGGGGATCGACGACCATTTATGGGGATTTAGTCACGTTGGAGGGCACGGATACGGGCGGAATACCTATTACGGAAATCAAGCATGACGAGGAAGGTCTCATGCTAACGGGCTTCACGGTCGAGCCTCCCAAGGCCCAAGTGTGCAACATAGATCGACGGTCACTCGGGATAAAATCCCACCGGTCTTGAAAATGATGAGAAAAATGAGCTATCTACCTGGGTCTCGATCCAGGGAAACACCAACAAGGAACTCACAAACTCATCGAGGTGAAAGGACGAGAATACTCGCCACGGCTGGGATATGAGGCCTCCTCGGTGGACACTGCAAAAGGAAAAAGATTTGAAGCGCCACGGGAAAGGTCCCGGTCGACGACCTAAATCTCTCTCCTTCGGTCCTAATTTGGCTGACTACTTTGTAAAGGGTCCCACGCAACCGGGAAACATCCACAGAGCCCACTCCTACGGCGGGATGACTAAAGCTACGGGATAGCCTCAACAAGTTCGGAGGAACCAAGGCTAACCCGGTCCGTAGAATGTTCTGGACCTACCCAGATACACAGGGCTACATACCATGAAGAGTGAGTATACCTTCGAGCATGCGACACAGTGGAACAGTTCGAGAAGCTTACCACCACAAACCCGATTGCCCGAGGAAGATCCGAAGCTTGGGTTCGAATTGATGCCAAAAGCTAAGGCCACGGAATTTCCCTCGAGATGATTGGGATGGTGCAGTTATGCGGCAATTGTTCGAAGAAGAAGTCCAGTGCCGGACACGATTGATCTCGGCTCGGTCCAAGAGATGATAGCAGCAATTGAGAAAGGAAAACAAAAACGGCCACGAGTTCGAGTCATGAGGCCACCAACAAAGCAAAGCCGCTAAAAATTGGGAAAACCTCTCGGGCCGTCCGCGACCAAGGAGGAAATGATCACCAAGCTTGGATTGGTCCCCGTCCCTTTGTGTCAATCTAGGACAAGTCCTCCCGGTCTCTCTTTGTTAAGATCAAGTCTCTAGGGTCGTCAGGATGGTCTTACGCTGAAGACTACGAGTACGTAGCAAGCCTTGTATTCCCTTTCGTTTTCAATGAAATGACGAACCTTTACGAGTATCCCTTGATTGCCACTTTAACTAATGACGAATTAAAAAAAACACTTAATAATAATTCATTAGATAAAGAAACGAGACACATTAAACGAAAAAAATCAAACAACAAAAAAATCTTTAAGCGGGTTGTCGGAAAGAGGAAAATCGAGCCCAGCTGTAGAAGAGATTTTGACGAGTGTGAATTTGGGAGCTGCGGAAGAGCCTAAAGAGACGCAGATTGGCGATTTCTTCGAAGGAATTGGAAAGGATGCTCTGCAAAGTCCTACAAAATCCTCAATTCAAAGAAAGTTGCCCTCTTCATCAAAGAGAACATCATGTGCGGATACGGGTTGCCCGGTAGAAATCATTTCGAGATAATGGATCCCACTTCGAAGGGAATGCGAACAGCTGGCGAGAATTCCGAATAACCCGTCACAAGTCATCTCCTTACGGGCCCCAAACCAACGGAGCCGTCGAGCGGCAAACAAGACTCTGGAAAATATCATCCGGAAAATGGCATCCAAGGCGGAGATTGGCCCGAGAAGTTACACTGGCACTGCAGGGCTACGAACATCGGTCGGAACGGCAAGCGGGAAACACCGTTTGCCCTCACATACGGAATGGAAGCCGTACTCCCAATCGAGCTAGAGATCCCTCGCTCAGGTATCTGTTGGAAAGCCGGATCAACGAGGTCGAATGGCTCCCAGTCGCCATGATGAATTGGCCCTACTAGATGAACGCCGATTGAAAGCAATGGAACACATCCGAGCCTACCAAGGAAGAATGGCCAGAGCCTTCGACAAGAAAGTAAAGCATCGGGAGATCCAAGAAGGTGATCTTGTTTTGAAAGAAAAGCCCCCAGTCCGTATCAACCCCCTTGGCAAATGGGAGCCTGTATGGGTCGGGCCATATGTCGGCCAGAAGATCTTCTCCGGAGGAGCCATGCAACTTGCAGACCTCGACGGGAATCCCTTTGTACACCCGGTGAATGGTGACAAGGCTGCGCGAGATACTACGCGTAAAAAAAAAAAAAGAAGAAGTCAAAAAAAAAGAGTGTTAAAAGAGTAATGCCCAACTAGGTTGAAAACCCGAAAAGGGCGGCCTAGGTAAAAAACGGGGTTGCACAAAAAAAAAACAAAAAAAAAAAACAAAAAAAAAAAAAACAAAAAATCATCGGGTTGAACTACGAAGACACTGAGCTCCTCAAAATGAGGGGAACGTAGGCGGCGGAAACGGTTCGGTCTAAAACACAAATAAAAATCATACTTTGACACCAATACATTGATCAGACCATGAAAGCGTCTCGAAAAACTCTGAAGCAATTCAAATATTCATTACAAGTTAAAAGCTTTTTGATGAGTCTAAGCCCGATTCATTCCTACAAGCGGCAACCTGCTAAAAGAAATTAAGATACATAATCAAACTAATGTGTACGCCATGGCAAGAAAGGGATACTCGGAAAACTCGAGTCACTCCAAGCCACTCGTGCGGCCTCTCCCCTCTTCTTCCCCCTTCGAGTCTTCTTTTACGAGCAGGAAAAATGTCGGTCTTCCTCCTACCAAGCTGCAGTATAGGAACATGATCTATCAAACCGGCCTCTGCGGGGCCTTAGTAGCCCTAACGTCATCTCTCATCTCCTGTAGCCTAGGCGGTAGCATAGGAGCCCTCCTCTCCTGTCTCTTGACGTAAGCCTCATAGTCGGTCACGGCGTCTCCGCTCCTATCATGAGGTTGGCCCTCGCCTCGGCCCTCACTCCTCTCGAGAAGCAGTCGGGTCCTCCGCACCCACAATGGCCTCACGCCGTCTCAAAATAGCCACTGAGTCTCTCCCGGATGCCTCTCATACCAATCCAGTACCAAGTGGTCGGGAACACGGTCTTGGATGCTGAGAATAACCCGAGGAGGAAAGGCATCATACCTCCATGCTCGGGAAAGAAATGGAAACACCGAGGGATCATCCATAGAAACGAAGCCACCACCACGGTGGCTATATCATCAAAGTCCCCAAAGGAACTGCTCCAGGCCAAAGCTGTCTCGGAACTAAAGCCGGAATATAGAAGGCCGGGTGAGAAAGCCCAGGAAGCATGACTACATGGGACCCGTCTGAAGCACTCTGCGAGTCTCCACCCTTGACAAGGCGCTGACCATCGATATCTTACAGTACTGGAGACCGGCCATCCAACGCTCCTATGAGCCACGATCATCGAAATCCATCACATGACCCCCTCACGGCAAATGTCCAAGGCTTGATCATGTCGGGAGTTTCCCGAAGAATCCCCAAACGCTCCATCAGCCACAGGGTCAAGAGGAACGGGCTGCCCCCGTGCATATACCGCTTCCCGGTAGCCAGCCTATTGAGAGCATGAAAAGTCTCTCCCAAAATCAAAGGAACGACATCTCTGCCCAGGCGACAGTGAACGACAACATCCAGCAAGGACCGATGGCAAATCCCAAAAGAATAGACCATGAACAGGGTGCCAAACATACAAAGTGCAAAGGCATCCCAATAAGCATCATCCACCAAGCCTAGGCCCCTAAACCTATCAGGAAGGCCGGAAATATCAAAATGATCGGGACCACGGATCATACCTTGCGCTTCCTCCGGGGAAAGATGAAGGAGGACGCACAATCTGTCAACAAAAGAAGCCCCTCCGGGCAAAGGAAACGCTATCTCTTCCACCTCCGGACCTCCAAGCAAGGCCCGAAATTCTTCCACAGTCGGAACAATCTCGTTGAAGGAAAGGCAAAAGACATGTCTTCTAGTGTCCCAAAATGAGGAAGAAGCCCTCAAAAGCTCATAATCCGGAATCAATTCCTTGAGAGACCATGAGCACTTCACCTTGTACCTTTCTTCAAAGAAGGACCTCCTCTCATGCATGATCTCCCGGGACCAATCCTTGAACTTGTTGAAGAATGACATTTGGGATTCTTGGGGCAATTTTGATGGAGCTTTTCTAAGGTTTTCCATGGTTTTTCTCTCTTTCTCCCCGAAAATGGCTGTTTGAATTTGGAGGTTGAAGAGGATATTTGAATTTGAAATAAAGTGAGACCGGATACTGAAGCAAAATTAAAGGACAATGTCGGATGCGGGACTCCTCCGCGCGGACATGATTGTCATTCATCAGAAAAATGCAACGGTCAAATTTGCTACACCAAAAGAGGAATATTCCGTCCGGTTGCTCGAAACACATTGCAAAAAAAAAAAACCTCCCAAACCGGTCCATATACCAAACACCCTTGCCAAAAAAAAAAAACCAAGGCTCATGCAACCTTTGCATTCATACCGCATTGCATTCATAAAATAAAATCCTAAATTATTACATCCCAAAAAAAAAAAAGAGAAAAGAAAAAAAAAGAGTGTGCATAAAAAAAAAACAAACAAACATCAATAAAATCCTAAATTATTACATCAAAAAAAAAAGAAAAGAGAAAAGAAAAGAAAAAAAAAAATGTGTGCATAAACTGTACAAGTCTCAATCTCAATCTCAAATCTCAATCTCAAATCTCAAAAAATCAATCGGAATCCCTAGCGCCCAGACGTGCACCCCGGCCCCTCTTGCGACTCGGGCCCGCCTCCTCGGGAGCCACTGAAAATCTCGGGCTCGAGAATCGTCCTCGTCTCCGAGAAAGAGGCTCGTCGGGACCAACCAAGGCACGCTCTGATAGGGCAAGCCGAGATCTGCGAAAAATCATATCCGAAGTTGAAGGCGTCGGACTCCTGGACGTACGAAGACGACCCACCATCTTGCCCAAACGTGTCCACTGCCCGTGTGGATCCCGAGAATGACGTGATTCGAAGCGGCACCGCGCGGGGATCGATGAGAGGAGACGAGAGGAGTCTCTGAAGAAGTCTACGAACGAATAGGGAAGCCTCCCGTCGACGGGCGCCGGCCGTGGTCGCCTTGCTCTAGCTGACGAGCCCCGCAAGCGACCATCCTCCTGATGAATCTCTTAGCTCCGATCACTTGCTTCGTTAGCTTCTCGACGACCACCTCCGAAAACCGCACAAAAGCAAAAGCGTCGAAAGCAGGTTGAAGCGAAAAAATGATGACGGGAAAGAAAAGGAAAGACAAAAGCAAAAAAAAAGAAGGGAAAAGGTGAAGTCATACCTTCATACCGGACGAGGCCGGAAAGCTCGTGGAAGCCGCTCGAGTGAGAGATCTGCACCCTCAATCGGACCCCATCCTGGATATATGAAAAATCCGTCCGAGGGTACCGCGGGATCCCAAGCCCCTCTCTATCCGGAACACAGGGCATCCTCGGCCTCCTCAAAACAAATACGAGTGCGGCTCAATCGCCACAAATGCCGAGAAGTGATGGGCCGGCTCGGTAATCATCCCAGTCACGAGATCTGTCACTCGGGTGCATCATATCGGCGGGAGGCTCCACCGGTGTCCTCAAGGCGAATTCACGCCATCTTTGGCGCGTCACCCTCTCTCCCGGATAATAGGCATCACAGTCGGACCTCTCGAGAATCCTCCGCACGGTCCAAATCTCGGCGCCCTTCAGCTGCGCCACCTCGAAGCGATCCCAGGGATAGAATATCATCCTCTCATCCGTCTCAGCCTCCGTCAAAGGAAGGCAATCCGCGTATCTGAGAGTCGTACGCCCCCTGGAGATTATCTTCTCCCGGGCATGCTTGGACCAAGAATGCATGGCCGGATACGCACCGACGTACTCCGCCGGCTGCCGCCACATCGTGACGTGGAAAAACTCCAACGCCCATACCTGCGAAAGGTAAAAATCCAATCAATCCAGTGCAAAATAAAAGAGTGTGCTAAAAAAAAAAGAGGAGGAGGGGAAAGCAAAAAGAGAGCTTATACCTCCAGGGCAAACTCAAAGCAGTACAAGGAGCTCACAGCCTTCCGGCTGTACCTATCAAGAGCAAAATAAAGCTCACAATCCGGCCTCTCCCCGAGACGTCTCCGGCCATCTCCATGTCCTCCAAGGACCTCGGCAAGGCAAAGGCTGCCGTCCCCTCGGCATGCCCAAAGAGGGTGCTCGAAAAAGCAAACCACAAGAAGGCCACAGCAATCGATCGGCGCCTATCCTCTCCTCCCCGACCTCGTAACTCACAATGGTCTCCACAATCTTCCCGTAGACCACCGCATACTCCATCCCCATCCCCTTTTTGGGAATAGGGAAAATCCCGAGAAGAGCTGCGGATCGGCATCGCTGTAGCCGTCCCGCCACTCAATGCTGCGTCCGTTGAAGGACAAACCCGTGATCGCAGCATAGTCAGAAGGCGTAACTGTAGCCTCACCCCAAAAGAAGTGAAACGTGTGGGTCGCATCCCACCAGTGCTGCGCTAAAGCGAACATCAAGCCCTTGCTCTTAGGGAACTTGACCAGTCCCCTCAAGCACTCAACAAACTCCCAAAGCCCGGTCTCAACAACAATCTGTCTCGGACTCGGCAAAGCTCCTCGGCCCGCGTTCGGAAGCCGGTCCCACAAGTCAACCACAGACTCCACCGATCCTCGAGTCTTCATCTTGTTCAGCTGCTCCGTAACGTAGTTGTTTCCACCCTGCAATAAAAAAAAAATGTCAAAAAAAAAATATTGCATTTGCATTTGCACGAAAAAAAAAAGCATACATATGCATCATGAAATTTCAAGGAAAATTCGACAACATGACAGCATACAATGAGCATAACCCCATTTTTCTCGCACAAAAAAAAAAAAGAGAACAGCTTTCAGCAAATCCCAATGCATTCATCAAAAAAAAATGCATTCCTACGGAAGCAAAAACTCCGTCCCATTTTCATAAAATAACATGCATACATTCATCGAAAAAAAAAAATGCATTCCTACGGAAGTAAAAACTCCGTCCCGTTTTCATAGAATAACATGCATTCAATCAACGGGAGGAAAAATCCGTCCCTCTTTTCAAAAAAAAAAAAAATCAAATCAAAAATCATACATTCATATCATCATCCCATGTTGGCAAAATGCCAATTCTTTTCTCAAGCAAAATGCACATTTTCAAATTTCAAAGAAAAAAAATCACAATTTTCATCCATAATTTTTTGGATACCAAAAAAAAAAATGGCGAAAATGCCAAATCTTTTTCCCAAGCAAAATGCACATTTTGGGTTACTCATATACTCATTACAACATGCAAAGCATCAAAATCAAGATTCAAAGCCAAGAACATCAATCATTCGAATTTTCAAAAAAAAAAAAAAATTCAAAAATCACCCAAAATTCAATCTCAAGCAAGAAATCAACAAAGGGAATGAAAAGATTCGAAGTATACCATTCGGAGACTCGGATCAGAAGCCCAATGTTGCCAAGCATCGGGGTAGGGCTCCTCCACTTGATCGATTGCGAAAGAGTATAGTGCCTCCTCATCCGGACGAGCTCCAATCGTCTCTCCGCCACCGGGCCACGTCCTTGGCCTTGAAAAGCACCTTTCCCGTGTTCCATTGCTCGAAAATCGAAGAAAATCAGAAGATTTCGAAGCTTTTTAGGCCAAAAATGGCGAATTTCTCACTTTCTCTCTCTTTTCTCTCGACAAACTGTAAAAGTGGTAGGGGAGAAGGAGAAAGGGGGCGGCCCCTCATTTAAAAACCCTGGAACACGCTCCTATCCGCGCGGATAGGATTGTCAGGGTCAAAATGACCCTTTTGCCCTTTAAAAATCTGGGACTCTGCAGTTTAGTCCCCAACTTGACAGAGTTAACCAAAGTTAACCAAAGTCAGCCCCTTGTCAAGAAAATCATTCCCCGGCAGTCAAACGTAAGACCGATTTCCCCGAGAAAGATAACGAGATCCCGTATCTTTCATCAAAATCATTCTCCGGCAGTCAAACGTAAGTCCGATCTCCCCGAGAAAGATAACGGAATCCCGTATCTTTCATCAAAATTACCCCCGACAGTCAAACGTAAGTCCTATCTCCCCGAGAAAGATAACGGAATCCCGTATCTTTCATCAAAATTTCCTCAACGGCAGTCAAACGTAAGACCGATCTCCTTGAGAAAGATAACGAGATCTCGTATCTTTCATCAAAATTACCCCCGGCAGTCAAACGTAAGACCGATTTCCCCGAGAAAGATAACGAGATCCCGTATCTTTCATCAAAATCATCAAACGGCAGTCAAACGTAAGACCTAACTCTCCGAGAAAGATAACGAGATCCCGTATCTTTCATCAAAATCATCCAACGGCAGTCAAACGTAAGTCCGATTTCCCCGAGAAAGATAACGAAATCCCGTATCTTTCATCAAAATTATCCGCGATCGAAACGTAAGACCGATTTCCCGAGAAAGATAACGGAATCCCGTATCTTTCATCAAAATCATTCCACGGCGATCAACGTAAGACCGATTTCCCGAGAAAGATAACGAGATCCCGTATATTTCATCAAAATCATCGACGGCGATCAAGCGTAAGACCGACTCTCCGAGAAAGATAACGGAATCCCGTATCTTTCATCAAAATCATTCCCGGCGATCGAAACGTAAGTCCGATCTCCCGAGAAAGATAACGGAATCCCGTATCTTTCATCAAAATTACCCGGCGATCAAACGTAAGACCGATTTCCCGAGAAAGATAACGAGATCCCGTATCTTTTATCAAAATCATCAAACGGCAGTCAAACGTAAGACCGATTTCCCCGAGAAAGATAACGAGATCCCGTATCTTTCATCAGAATCATCAGACGGCAGTCAAACGTAAGACCGATCTCCCCGAGAAAGATAACGAAATCCCGTATCTTTCATCAAAATTATCCCCGGCAGTCAAACGTAAGACCGAACTCTCTGAGAAAGATAACGAGATCCCGTATCTTTCATCAAAATCATTCCCCGGCAGTCAAACGTAAGTCCGATCTCCCTGAGAAAGATAACGAGATCCCGTATCTTTCATCAAAATCATCAACTGGCTGATCAAACATAAGACCGATTTCCCAGGCGAATACGTCCGATTTTCCCAGTGAGGCTAACAAAATCCCCAGCAAAGTTAACGGAATCCCAAAAGCCAACGGAATTTCGAGAAAAACTTGAACTACGAAAGGGCTTGATTCCCACTAGGGATACGTAGGTAGCCTGTCATTAGGTCCAGCCCCTCGACCAAAACGGTCACCCTCTCCTTCGGCAGCAGACAAAGTCCACCGAAAGGGCATTTCACATCAAGGTTCGAGGCACCTAAAACGCCATCATCAAGGTCTGAGGCACCTAAAATGCCATCATCCAGGTCCGAGGCACCTAAAAAGCCATCATCATCTAGGTTTGAGGCACCTAAAACGCCATCATCAAGGTCCGAGGCACCTAAAACGCCATCATCAAGGTTCGAGGCACCTAAAACGCCATCTCCAAGGTTCGAGGCACCTAAAACGCCATCATCAAGGTTCGAGGCACCTAAGACGCTATCACTAGGAAAGCGATAAATCGCAATCATCCCCAGAAGAGACCGAAAATGGTCATCTCTTATCTCCAGCAGAGCGGATAGCCATCCGACCGAAAAGGGTCATCTCTTATCCCCAGCAGAGTTTCTCTCCGGCCAAGCTACGAGAACTCGCTCATCGGGTTCGAGGCACCTAAACGCCATCATCTCCGGGTCGGTCAAAGACCCGAACTACGGCCGACTTGATTCCCATTCGGGATACGTAGGTAGCCTATCGCTAGGTTCAGCCACCCGATCACTCGATCATCCCGCCAAATATGGAGCCTTACTCTTATCGACGACCCCGCTTCCTTCGAAAGCGCCGTCGCCGAGGGGCTACTGTAAGTGCTCCAATTTGAGCTTGTTAGAATTTTCGTTAGAAAATTAACGAAAGTTATAACATTTCTAACAATTCCTAACAATCCTAACATTTCTAACAAAGTGAGGGTAAAATGGGCATTGTTATTTAAGGTTAAACCTCAAAAAGAATCTTAAAAAGCAAAACAAAGGAAGAAAACCAAAAATAGAAATGTCTGGAAACATAAACTGGCTGTTAATTTGAATTTTCAAAAGAAATATTCATTGTGTCCAAAGCCTGGAGCTGCATTTAATGAACAATGCACGCCACCAATCCCATCCGCGCGGACATCTCTGTCATTTCCAGAGGGCTATAAATTGAGCCCTCCAGTCACAAAAATAAGGAGCAACAACACAATTTGCACTGAACCTCTGGCGAAATATAGAGAGAAAACAGTGAGAATTCACTTGAATTGTCACCATTTTCTCTTGAATCTTTCCCAACTCACACTCACTCTCAAATTCAAACCCTAAACACATTCAAGCCTTGAACCCATTCAAACACAAACTCAAGGAAGATAGGTATAACCTCCCTCTTCTTACCCTAAATCTCTCATCCATGCATGCATCTTCAAACTACAAAAATGTAGTTCATTCTTCTTCTTGTCTTAAGATCCAAGAAGATCACCATGGAAGTCCATCTCCATGGATGATCTTCTACAAGGATCAACATTTTCTTTAATGTGTTCTTGTTTTCTTGCAAATGCATTTTCAAAACCCTAAAAACCATTTTCAAGCATCAAATCTCATTTTCAAAGGATAAAATTCCCCTTTCCAAGCAAATGAAGTGCTTAGTCCTAATGTACCCCAAGGATGGTTTGGTATAGTTGATTCACCACTAAAATGTCAAGTGATCACTAACCAAAACCTAGGGAAATGGGGACAAGCATGGATGCAAAACCCCCCTTAAAATCATATTTTCTTTCTTGAGAAGTTGCTGTCCAGTAGCAATTTCCTCAGACCTCAGTCCATGGTCTAATTTTTTGGACACATATGAACTTGGAATTTGGTGTTGACTACAAAACACTTTTTGTAGCCAACATCCAGATCTTTCCATAAATATTTTTACTTTATTTTTTGGGTGAGTAAAACTCCTCTTTTCAAATTTTCTTTCAGAGGCTAGTTCATCAGCTTCTGGGAATCCAGATCTCATATCTGAGGTTTCCAGAAGGTTTTGACCCCTCAAATCTTCTCCAAAATGGAAAATTCCTTCTCACAAATCTTATTTAAGGTGTCTGGAACAACTTTCATTCTCTGAGTTTATCCAGATTATGAAGTTTTAAGACTCTTGAATCCATTTCAAAATCAAAGGTCCACTGCCTTTTTCATTCTGGCAGAAGTGGCTCTCAACTTCAAAAGGTCTTTTGAGTACCAAATCTCAATCCAAAAATCTTCCAAAAAATCATGGGATCAGTTTAAAGTCTTAAAAAGATATCCCAATTTTTACTTTTCTGAGTTTCAAATTATTTTGGCCAAAACACACACACACACACACATAAATGATTTTCAGCTTGGAAGACTCGTTTTACGAGGCATTCCGGGTGCACACTAATGTCATTCCCGGCGTGTAACATGACCTCCGAACCCAAATTTCTGATCTCGGGCTTTTTTCAAAGTTTTGGCCCTTAAAACAAAAATGGCGTGGCGACTCTGTAAGTACCCAAATCTGGCTCATGCCTTCCGGTTAATTTTCCCGACATTTCGGTAAGTTTTCCGGTAATTCCCCGGACCTTCCTAGTGTTCCGGAAATGTCCTGGAACAGTCCAAATTTAAATTAGGGCTGTAAGGAGCCTTCCTAATTAAGAAAACACGTTTTTCTTAATTAGGGAGAAGCTTCTAGAATAATGCCACCTTGCATGGTTCTAGAATGCTGAGTCATTGTGGATAAGACCGCACGGCCTCATTTGCAAAGGGCCTGCAGCCGCACGGCTTCATTAGCCTTATCCAGACTGCCTATAAATAGAGCCCTCCTCTACCCATTTCAAGAACAACAACAACACCAACAATCACACACACACACTCCATAGCAGTCCAGACGTGAAGAAAAACCCTTGAAGGCTCAAGAAGGCGAAGAAGAAGCTCAAGAAGCCATCTCCCTCCTCCTTGAAGACCCAAGAAGAACCTCTCCTCCTAGCTCCGTCCGAAGAAGCGAAGGAAACGATTGGTAACCTCGCACGCCCTAACCTTGCATTTTAATTGATATACTTGCTCATTGCATTCATATATCTTGCTTGGGACTTGGCATTTATTCATAAAGATCATATCTTTATCACCCCCTTTCCCCTTTGCATGCATTAAGACCTCATTTGTCATAAAAATGTAGTCTTTTTCATAAAGGTGCATCCTTTTGCACCTAAAATCCCTATTTTCCAATAAAAATGTTATCTTTATGCATCATTTGCATACAAAGATCAAATCTTTTTCAATAAAAATGCATCCTTTGCATCAAAACCCCTTTTTCAATGCATCATTTGCATAAAAATCAAATCTTTATGCATCATTTGCATAAAGATCATTTCTTTAAATCAAAAAGCATCATTTGCTAAAACCAAAATGTCATCTTTTCATTAAAGAGTCATTTTTTTATCATGCATTTCCCCTTTCCCCAACCTTGGAACGGACCGGTGTAAAAGTTCTCATCTTTGCATCGTTCCTTCCATTAAAGGTTCATGATTTCTTTAGGAAAAGGATAACCTTGAACCCTATATCTCCGATTATCGCTTAAGAATGAGTATGAAGCCTCTATACGAGCTCGACCGTCTTAAAGCGTAGGATTGATGGGCTAAGGACATTCCTTCCTAAAGAACCTCATCTTTGACCCAAAAGAGAGTCATTCTCTCGATCACGCAAGTCCCGAGGGTCCCGAGGTTTAAAATGCGATGATCATAAGTCATAAGATGAGGACGGGATCATAATCCCAAATACATAAATTCCAAGGAATCCCGAGCGACAACCAACAAATGGTTTGTACGTCCGGAAGACAACTTGGGACATTCCCCCCCTTATTTTCAAACACATGCACACAAAGAAAGCACGCAAGCAAACACGATTAATGAAATCTAGGGAGACTTGCTCCGGCAAGGCACTTTGGGTGAACGCCAAACGTTCTTCCCGAGGGTAACTTAACCTCCGAACCCATAAAACCTTTTTTTTCAAAGTTTTGAGGTAATCAAAATGGCGTGGCGACTCCGTTTTTCAAATAACTCGGATGTCTTCAAACTCGCGTGAATTCCAATAAACAAAAGAATTTGGGCACACATTCACAGTTTGGCGACTCTGCTGGGGATCATCCCAAAGGAGAAAAGCTTTATTTTCAAAACAAAAGTCGATACTTGGTATATAGGTGGACCCCACTTACCCTTCCTGTATCGCTCCCTAACCCGGGGCTTGGGATAACAAGGTGGTTTAACAATCCCACGTACCAGTATCCTTTTTTGAAAAAAAAAAATTTTGAAAAAAAAAACTAAAAAAAAAAAAAATACAAAAAAAGCTTTTCCCTTTGAGCGGGTTAGACTCCCATCGCCGATTTCATTAATCGTGCTTGCTTTCTTTACCATGCATTGCATCATTTGCATCTTGGAATCTGTGCATACTTTGAAACGGGAAATAACCCGAAAAATAGCAAAAGGAGTGGACCCTGGAAAATTGATCCATGCGGTCGTACGGCTAATCCTCATAGGATTCGACCATACGACCTCGGTGGCAATTCCACCGGGAAAAATCATGGTTAATCTGGCGGTCCTAGCGGCTTGGGGCTATTCGGCTCCATGACTGGCCCAGGGCTCCCGAGAAAATTTACGTGCTTATGTGTTGCATTTTCCCCGTCCCGAAAATCATTCCTTTAAAACACATTTATGAAAATCTCTGTTTTAACTCAAAAAGGAACATTTTTAGGAGACCGCACACTACACGCACTTTGATATATCCTGTACACTTTTGCACGCACGTCCTTCAAACCCGAGGGTGGTTCCAGTGCGATCACGGACAGCCTTACGATGCTCCCGGGCGCGCACGGAATCATCCCAACCTCCCCATGGCGGCCGGTGTCGACCAATGCACGGTCAGGTGTCACACGTTTCAAAAATCCGTGACTTTTGGTTGGTTTTTGGTCTAGTCCGTGTCATATAGCCCGGTTGCATACCCACGTAAAGGTCGAAGCCTTAGCTCATAACGGAAACCAAGATTTTCGCTCAAGCGAAATTACGCGAAATTCCGACAAGGAAAAATCGGTGGGATCTTGACTCAGGCATTGACTATTGACCTTGACCCGCACGGAATGCGTAAGAGTCAAGACCAAGTCTTTGCCAAAATAAAAGATCTTTCGCTCAAGCGAAGCTACTGCCAAAATTCCGACAAGGAAAAATTGGCAAGATCTTGACCGGCATTGACTTCGATTCCGACTCGCGCGCTTTGCGTATGCAACGAAGTTCAATGTGACCTTTGTGTCATCCGGCTTTTGCCGCCCGACCCATGCCTATTATATTCTCGGACACTACCGAAAGTCAAAAACCGTCATTCGCTCAAGCGAAACTCTGTCGAAGATCCGTCGAGGCAGAGAGACGAGACTTTCACGGTATTGCCTTGACTATAATCCGCATCGCTCGTGCGTTGAAAGGTCTATGACCCGCTAGACCCGATAGGAGCGTTCTTTACTCTCGGTCGGTGGGATCCGCGTGCCCTATAGGACCCTCGCCGGGGCATCCACCTGGGAGGTCGAAATACGGGTGGAATACGAGGGGCTTATAGACGTAGTGACGAAACCCACCGATCCGGGATCTAGAGTAGTTGTGAAAAAGAAGGGCGAGAACCCCTTTTCCAACCAAATAGATATTAATAAAAGACAACATTTTAAGTAAACTTGAAGATTCTAATTTGCATATTGCACGAGCCTTCGGCCTAAACACCTACCCCGAGTCTAAACCTTTCCTATCCCTTTCCCGCGGCGAGAAAGAAGTGGGTGAGAACACCGGGTCGGCGACTTGTTAGCGCAGAATCCTCGGAACGGTTCGCGAGAATCCTCGGTTTTGTCGGCTTTTCGGTGTCAAAATGGCCAACATGGTAATCCACCACGGTAATGACCAAGCAATGGGAGGGGCTATCCCGGTTCAACCCAAGCCTCACATACGGTATGATGTATGTGATTGCGAAGGCGCCTCGAGTATGAGTATCAAGAATGGATCAATGAGGACGCTCCTTCAAGGAAGAAGAAGAAGAGAAAGTCCACACGGCGAAGCTTAAGGAAAGATATGAAGGCTGGGGACAAGAGCGTAGGAACTTTAGGAGAGCCTTCGGGCAAGTTCGACTACTATGTCGGTTATGCCAAGGAACTGTCAAGGAACCCGTCACCCCAAGCACGATCCCGGCTGATACCCCGTGTACGGTGATCCTCTTGAAGCGAGAAAGTGCTGAATTTGTGGCCATCGTAAAGTTCAATGAGAAGCTAGCGAGATCTAGAAGCGAGAACACGAAAGCCTATTGAATACGTAGCCGATCAAGGAAGAATTAAGGCCCCCTACGAAGAAGACTTCATCGGCATTATCCGGGCCAACCCTTCTATTGGCTACACGACAAGGTCGTGGTGTCCAAGATCGGTAAAGAGAAAATGAGTTATCGGCGGTGCATTGATAAGATGAGCCGGACCCTTCGGTCAATGAGTCCGGTCGCTACGGAAGAGCTAGGCGAAAGATTTCAACAAGTTACTTTAGTTCCTCTCACCATCTTTCCACGATGCCGGCACATTAATGATTTCCGGCAAGCTTTTGATCGGTTCGAGTCTCCAACTTTACGAACAACGCGGCAAGGCTTGCTACTCCCCAGGCGAAGAAGGAGTGAGATCCGGTCCAACCCTTATCAAGTTCCCCTCGAGTCAATAAGTAGTGTAGGGTCCAGAGTCTATGTTGTCTTTTCGGTTGAGTCGGGAATCTTCGAATTCCGAGTCCTCGAGAGTCATCCAGAAGGCCTCACGCTGAGGATTATGAAAATGTAATCGATGTCATCTTTCCCCTTATCTTGAATGAAATGACAAATCTTTCGATTATCCTCTTATTGCCAACTTAACAAATGATAAATTAACTCAAAACTTAACAACGGTTAATGATGAATCATTTGGACAAGATGCAAACACACTAAACGAACAATACATTAAAGAAATCTTTAAGCGGGTTTCGAGAAAAGAGAAAAACCAGGCCCAGTCAGAGGAGGTTTTGATAAGTGTGAACTTGGGTACTATTGAGGAACCTAAAGAGACACAGATTGGAAGCTTCTTCCAGGGGGTTGAAAGGGACAGACTAATCGAGTACGCTCGAGAGAATACGTCGACGTGTTTGCATGGTCATACAAAGATATGCGGGGCTAGACGGTTCGATAAATCCCTCTAGCACCCGGATGCCAAGCCGGTAAAGCAAGCGAGAAAGATCAAGCCGGAATGGTCTCTACGGGTCAAAGAAGAAATTGAGAAGCTACTGCGGGTAGGATTCATCGAGTTATTGAATACCCGACATGGTTGTCCAACATCGTGGCCGTAACCAAGGCCGATGGGAAGGTGCGGCTTTGTGTGGATTTCCGAGATGCGAACAAGGCCGGCCCAAAGACGACTACCCTCGCCAAACATAGACATCTGGTGGACTCCACTGCCAACTACGAAGTCAAATCCTTCGTTGATGGTTTTGCGAGCTACAACCGAGATCAAGATGGCCGAGGAAGACCAAGAAAAGACGGCCTTCACCACACCGTGGGAACCTGCTTGTTATACGGTAATGCCATTCGGGCTCAAGAATCTTTGGGGCTACTTACCGAAGGGCGGCGACCGCACTTTTCATGACATGATCCACAAGGAGATTGAGGTCTACGTAGACGACATGATAATCCACTCCAAAGGAGAAGGTGGGCGGCACTTTGTTGACCTACGAAAATTCTTTGAGAGGTGAGACGGCGCTCCATGAGACTAAACCACACGAATGCACCTTCGGAGTGACAAGGGGAAAAGTGCTCGGGTACATGGTCACGGAGCGAGGTATAGAAGTTGACCCCAGAAAGATCAAAGCTATCATGGATATGAGGCCGCCTCAAACCCAGGACAGTCAAAAGCTTCATGGGAAAATTGCGGTACATCGGCCGTTTTGTCAATCGGTTGACCACTATGTGCGAGCCCATCTTCAAGCTCATGAAGAAGAATGTGGACCTGAGAATGGACCGAAGAATGCCAAGACGCCTTTGACCAGATCAAGGCATACTTAGTACATCCCCGGTACTATGCCCCCACATAGGCGAAGCCTCTTACGCTCTATCTAGCATGTCAGAACACGGCGGTTGGGGCTATGCTTGCTCGAGAGAAGAAAGACTCTCGGGTAGAAAATGCCATTTACTTTGTCGGTAGGAAGCTACAAGGGAGTGAGCTCAATTACTCGGCATGTGAAAAGACACTGTGCGGGGCGAGTGCAGGTAGTCGGCAAGTTGAAGCATTATATGCGAAGCCCGCCTGTGAACTTGGTCTCGAAAATGGACCCCATCAAGTACATCTTTGACAAGCCTTCCCTATCGATGCGTCTAGCGAAGTGGTCCTTCTTCTTGGCGAGAATACGACATCAACTATGTGACCGAGAAAGGCCATCAAGGGTCAAGCATTGTCGGATCACACTGGCGAATTTCCCAGTAATGAAGACGAGAGGGCTGAACCCCAATTTCCGAGATGAAGGGATCTTTGCGGTTGAGCACGAAAATAGATGGCGATTGTTCTTTGACGGAGCCGCTAACAAAAGAGGAAATGGTGTAGGAATGCTATTGGTCGATCCGAAAGATGAGCATACCCCATAGCCCTCAAGTTGAACTTTCTGCCACGAACAATGCCGCCGAGTATGAAGCTTTGCATTCTTTGGTTTGGAGGCCGCCTTAGAAAGAAATGTCAAGGAGCTCGAAGTTTACGGAGACTCGGCCACGATCATCAACCAAGTCTCCAACAAGTGGAAGGCTGTAGACCCTAATCTGCAACGGTATCATGCCCATATGGAGGAGTTATTTGGGACAGTTCAGAAGTGACTTTCCACTACTTGCCGAGGGAAAAGAACGGATTCGCGGATGCTCTAGCTACTCTAGCCTCATTGGTAGAGATCCCCAGGGAAAAGCCATAAAGCCCTTCGAGTGGGTAGAAGAGAAGCCCCGGCTTTCTGTTGTGAAGTGGACTGGGACCCGAGCCTATAAAGGAACCTTGGTACAATCAGATTTACCAATTCCTCAAAGACGGAGAGTCGGCTTTCGGAGACGAAGAAGGTAGACCAAAAGAAGGAGTCGAGCCAAAAGCTTGCAAGCCACGAAAAGGTTGGCTTCTCGGTATGTCATTCTAGGAGGCAACCTATACAAGAAGCGGTATCAAGGACCACTCCTCTTATGTGTCACTCAAGAAAGAGCCGGAGAATTGATGACCGAAGTCCACAATGGTCCTGCGGTCCTCACATGAATGCGAGCCACGATGCAAGTGATCCTCGAGAATGGGTTACCTCTTGGATCTCCGTGGAAGCAGCTGCGTTGTGGCGTCCGAACTGCGGACAAATGCGGTTTGCCAACCTCAACCATCTCCGCCCTCGCGGCACATGCATGGACGGCTCCTTGGCCGTTTGCAACTTGGGGGCATTGGCGTGATAGGGAAAATATCCCGGCGGGAAACTGATAGGCACGAGTTCGTGTTGGTAGCCATTGACTACTTCACCAAGTGGGTAGAGGCCAAGTCCTACAAGGTCCTCACTTCGAGAAAAGTGGCCCGAGTTCATCAAAGAAAACATAATGTGCGGATATGGGGTGCCCAGCGAGATCATTTACGATAATGGGTCACACTTCGAAGGAAGGCTGCGATAGGCTGCCGTCGAGAATTCGAGTTACTCGCCACAAGTCGTCCCCGTACGGACCTCGAACCAATGGAGCCGTGGAAGGCTGCTAATAAGACACTCGAGCGGATCATCAGGAAGATGGCCACCCGTGGTCGTGATTGGCCCGAAAAGCCGCACCTAGCACTCTGGGGCTACGAACGTCTGTCGGAAACGGCCGCGGGAGAAACTCCTTTTGCCCTAACTTACGGGATGGAAGCAGTGTTACCGGTGGAGTTGGAAATCCCGTCATTAAGGGTCCTCTGGAAAGCAGTGTCAATGAAGTGGAATGGTTGCGCAGCCGGCATGATGAGTTAGCCACCTTGACGAGAGAAGGCTAAAAGCCATGGAACACACCCGAGCCTACCGGGCGAATGGCCGAGCGTTTGATAAAAGGTCAAGGCCGGAGACATCAAAGAGGGCGATTTAGTGCTGAAAGTAAAGCCCCTACCAGAGACAACCCACAGGAAAATGGGAACCCGTCTGGATCGGCCCTTATGTGGTGCGAGAAAATGCGTCGGGAGGAGCAATGAAGCTTGCGAGACTTGGATGGCAATCCCTTTGTCCACCCAGTCAATGGTGATAAACTCCGAAGATACTATGTCCGATAAAAAAAATATAAAAAAAAAATAATAAAAAAAAAGAAGAAGAAAAAAAGTGCAAAAGAGTAATGCCCGGCTAATTTGAAGACCCCAAAAAGGGCGGTCTAGGCAAAAGGCAGTGCACATAAAAAAAAATATATATAAAAAAAAAAAAAAAAAAAAAGAAAAAAAGTGCAAAAAGAGTAATGCCCGGCTAAGTGAAAACCCCAAAAAGGGCGGTCTAGGCAAAAGACGAGTGCACATGAAAAAAATTATTAGTTCACCGGAATGAACTACGAAGACCTGAGCCCCTTAGCCTTTCTTGTAAAAAGGGGAACGTAGAGCGGCCATATATGGTTCGGTCTAAACAATAAAAAGGACGATTAAGTTTCCATGAAATGTGTCCTAAACAATAAAAAGGACGATTAAGTTTCCATGAAATGTGTCCTAAACAATAAAAAAAGGATAATCAAGCTTCCATGAAGTGTGTCCTAAATAGTAAAGGGCATTTCAGTTTTCATAAAACGGGTCCCAATCAATAAAGACATTTGAATTTCCATGAAATGTGTCTTGATTAATTTCTAAAATAATATTTCTTGTTCATTACAAGTTAAAAACTTCTTGATGAGTTCAAGCACGGTCTACCTCTTAACTCTGCTAACACCTTTAAAAAAGATCTAAAATACAATAAAATGCCTAAATAAACTAATGTGTTTGCAAAATGGCAATAAGAGGATCTTGAGAAAAGACTTGTCAGTCATCATTCGCTGAGTCTTCTTCAGTCTTCTTCCCTTTTCCTCGGCCTCGTCGAGTCTTCTTCCTTTTCTTCTCAATAATGTCGGTATCCCTCATCCCGACCTCTGGTATCCTCACTGGAGCCTCTACCAACCCCGTGTCAATGAGTGCTCTCTCTATCCGAGCACGAGTCCGCACCTCCTCCCTCGAGCCTCGGTCGAAGGAGCGACCTCGGACAATCTCTTATGTACCGAGCCTCCATATCTCGACCAAGTCACCTGATTGGTTATGGCAACTCGCCTTAGCCTCGGTCTCCCTCGAGTCCTACTCGAGTCACAGATCGGCTCCCAATAAAGCTCGACGTCTATCCTCCAAGATGACTGAGTCGCTCCCATCTCCCTCTCGTACCGGTCCAAGTAGACGGTGGTCAAGATGGTGCTCTTCCTGCTCCTGAAGATAGCCCTGGGTGGGAAAGCGGTATGTGTCCAAGCCCTCGAGAAGAAAGAGAAGGCTGGTGGATCTCTCATATCCAATGACACCACCTCCATGGTCCGGATGTCCTCCCAATCACTCAATGGCTCCTGTAAAGCCCCAAGCTTGCTGGATACCAAGCGGGGTATGTAGAAGGACGACCGGCGAGAATCCTGGAACCCTCACAGCATAAGACTCACGAAATATCCTCTGATGCGCAACCTCCGGTGTGGTATCCACCAACGGATGCCCGAAGTGGATAGCCTAGCCATCATCGGCTCCCGGCTATCACTGTTCCTGCTGCCTAGGTGCACCTCTCCGAGAAATCACCCAAGGGCACCGAGTCGGCAAAGCCCCAGGCAAAGCCCCGAGCCTCTCCTGCGGCCACAGAGTCAACATAGCCGGACTCCCGGACCTCATGAAACGGTCTCCCGAGCCATCCTATCGATCCCATGAAATGTCTCTCCCAAAACCGGCGGGACAATATCCTTCCCAGCCACACGAGTCTCGACCATGTCCAAGAGGCCACTATGACAGATCCCCACGGACTCGGCGGTGAACAAAATAGAGAATACGCGAGAGAATGAAAGCATCCATAGCCACCGTGGTCGCAGCCATATCTGGAAACCCGAACTTGCCGGGATATCGAAAGGTCAATCCTATCCGGTGCTACCATCATCCTCTCGGCCTCTCCCAAAGGAATCTCGCAAAAGATGCAAGCTTTACCGTCACCGGCACGTCTCCGATCAGCGGAATAGATATAGCCTCGGTCTTGGGACTCCCAATCAAGGCTCAAGTCTTCGTGCGTTGGGACGATTTCGTTGTAAGAAAACTGGTAAACATGTCTCCGGACGTCCCTGAACTTTCTTTGCGGCTCTCAACGAGATCCCAATCGGGCGGGAGATCCCTCAAATGCCATAAAGACTTGATCTTGAAGGAAGAATCAAGCAGCCCCTTGTGATTTTGGAAGTTATATCTCGCCCAAGATTGAAGACCGGATAGAAAATGGTCTCGTTTCCCCCTTTGTAATCTAACGGGATTCTCCATCGCAAAATGATCAAAGATGGTGCTTTTAGGTCCAAAATATGCTCTGGGAACAATTGGGACAAGTCTAGAGTGAAAATGAAATGAAATGGACCAAGCCCTTGCTCTTCGAGGTGATGTGGACACCCCGGCCGATAGCCTCTACAAATGCATCCAGGCCAGTAGCCCTCACCAGCTGCTTGGGATTCACCCCATCCTTCTCAAAATCCGGCATCCTCTGCCAAAGCTTGACCGCTATCTCCGACGGTCCTCTAGACTTGTTCTCCTGTAGACAAGCACATCAAAAAGAAGCGTCAGTCCTTCATATCATTTCAAAAGCATGCATTCAAAAGTGCACATATTTTCAAAAGAAAAGCATTCATAAAAGTTTTTCTAGCATAACTTTTGCATAAAAAACGTGTCTTTCATCACTTGAAACGCGTCATTGCTTTCCTAAAGCACAAAATCACAATTTTTCGCACACAAGCATTATTTTTCAAAAAATGGCATGCATGAATCATTTTCATCTTCCAAAATCATGTTTTCTCATTGAAAATCAGAATTTTGACCTAGTTCCAGCACAAGGCAAGAACTCCGTCTCATATTTTGAAAAAATTTTTACTTCATTTTGCGAGAAAAAAGTGAGTCATTCTCATAATTTCTGTCAAATAAAATTGCACATGCATATTCTTAGCCTCATAGGTTGTTCATGCATCTCAAAATCATTCAAAAAAATCGTTCAAAATCCTATAATTCGGGTCAAGCCCTAAATCATTCAAATATCAAGCAAAATCATCGGATTTGAGCAAAATGAGAATGCTTACCCCAACTGATCGCGGGTTCGTTGATTTGTGCTCCCTTCTCCCCGGATAAAGCTCCGATGGAGGCGTAAGGAAGTCATACTTCCTCTCCGTCCTCACGAGCTCCTTCCTCCTCCTTCTCGCGACCGCCGAGATGTTTCTCCTTGCTTGCCTTGGTATGGGATTGCCCTCCGGATCCATTTCAAATCAAAGGGAAGCAAAAGGGTTGAAGAATTTCGAAATTCTCTCTCTCTCTTCTCTCTCTCTCTGCGTTCTTGGGCGGCAACAAGTGCCCAATGCCCGTTCAAAACCTGATTTTAAATAATCTGGAAAAAACAGGCTTCTAGCCGTACGGCTTCTTTTTCTCCATCTCATGCCGGGCGGCCTCATTCGCTACGAGCGAAATTACAATCCCTGCCCCTGGACCTTCCACTTGGGCATGCAATTTCCGTTATCTTTTAACCAAGATAACATCTTTTCAGAAAATATCCCTTATCTCTTTAGCAATCAAGCTTTATTCCCAGTCGCCTCTGTTAATTCCGTTATAACGGGATAACACTAGGTGACAACCTCCGTAATCGCAACTCTAAACTTGTGCTACCTCTATCCGCGAATAGTGAAGTATGCCCAAGTCATTCCAACTTGTGCTACCTCTATCCGCGAATAGTGAAGTATGCCCAAGTCATTCCAACTTGTGCTACCTCTATCCACGAATAGTGAAGTACGCCCAAGTCATTTCAACTTGTGCTACCTCTATCCGCGAATAGTGACGTATGCCCAAGTCATTTCAAATTGTGCTACCTCTATCCGCGAATAGTGAAGTACGCCCAAGTCATTCCAACTTGTGCTACCTCTATCCGCGAATAGTGAAGTATGCCCAAGTCATTCCAACTTGTGCTACCTCTATCCGCGAATAGTGAAGTATTCCCAAGTCATTCCAACTTGTGCTACCTCTATCCGCGAATAGTGAAGTATGCCCAAGTCATTCCAACTTGTGCTACCTCTATCCGCGAATAGTGAAGTATGCCCAAGTCATTCCAACTTGTGCTACCTCTATCCGCGAATAGTGAAGTATGCCCAAGTCATTCCAAATTGTGCTACCTCTATCCGCGAATAGTGAAGTATGCCCAAGTCATTTCAAATTGTGCTACCACTATCCGCGAATAGTGACGAATGCCCAAGTCATTTCAAATTGTGCTACCACTATCCGCGAATAGTGACGTACGCTCAAGTTTCCCAACTTAAGTTACCTCTATCTCCGTCATAAAGAGATAGTGCCATAAGCTCTAGCTTCATCGGGTGACTTCCGAATTGTCAAAATCTCAAGGATCCTAGACATCGTTCCTAACTATCTAGTGATGCTTGAACTACGATCAAGGCTTGATTCCTCCGGGATACGTAGGTAGCCTTTTATAAAAGGTTCATCCATTCGACCACTTGGGTCACCCTGTTTCTTTGTCACTCCTCAGTGATAAAGCGCCCCCTCATAAAAGTTCAAATATTCGACCACCTGGGTCACTCCTAGCATGTCCCCAGTAGGATCAATTGCTTGACCTCCTAGGTCATTTTCTCTTCTTTTTCCCGGCAAGAGACCGGTTTCTCTTCTTCCTTCCCCAGCGGATCCTAATTCCGAACTACGGCTGGCTTGATTCCTCCGGATACGTAGGTAGCCTTCCAAAAGGTTCGGCCACTCGACCACCTTGGTCACCCAATCCGTCTCGGCATTCGCCGATCGGATCCTTTTCTATCGACAACCCCACTCGCCTTGCAAGTGACGTTGCCGAGGGGCTTCGTAAGTACCCAAATCGCTCATGCCTTCCGGCTAATTTTCCCGACATTTCGGTAAGTTTTCCGGTAATTCCCCTGACCTTCCTAGTGTTCCGGAAATGTCCTGGAACAAATTCAAATTTAAATTAGGGTCAGTAAGGAGCCTTCCTAATTAAGAAAACACGTTTTTCTTAATTAGGGAGAAGCTTCTAGAATAATGCCACCTTGCATGGTTCTAGAATGCTGAGTCATTGTGGATAAGACCGCACGGCCTCATTTGCAAAGGGCTGCAGCCGCACGGCTTCATTAGCCTTATCCGCATCGCCTATAAATAGAGCCCTCCTCTACCCATTTCAAGAACAACAACAACACCAACAATCACACACACACACTCCATAGCACCCGTACGTGAAGAAAAACCCTTCAAGGCTCAAGAAGGCGAAGAAGAAGCTCAAGAAGCCATCTCCCTCCTCCTTGAAGACCCAAGAAGAACCTCTCCTCCTAGCTCCGTCCGAAGAAGCGAAGGAAACGATTGGTAACCTCGCACGCCCTAACCTTGCATTTTAATTGATATACTTGCTCATTGCATTCATATATCTTGCTTGGGACTTGGCATTTATTCATAAAGATCATATCTTTATCACCCCCTTTCCCTTTGCATGCATTAAGACCTCATTTGTCATAAAAATGTATTCTTTTTCATAAAGGTGCATCCTTTTGCACCTAAAATCCCTATTTTCCAATAAAAATGTTATCTTTATGCATCATTTGCAAACAAAGAACAAATCTTTTTTTTCAATAAAAATGCATCCTTTGCATCAAAACCCCTTTTTCAATGCATCATTTGCATAAAAATCAAATCTTTATGCATCATTTGCATAAAGATCATTTCTTTAAATCAAAAAGCATCATTTGCTAAAACCAAAATGTCATCTTTTCATTAAAGAGTCATTTTTCATCATGCATTTCCCTTTTCCCAACCTTGGAACGGACCGGTGTAAAAGTTCTCATCTTTGCATCGTTCCTTCCATTAAAGGTTCATGATTTCTTTAGGAAAAGGATAACCTTGAACCCTATATCTCCGATTATCGCTTAAGAATGAGTATGAAGCCTCTATACGAGCTCGACCGTCTTAAAGCGTAGGATTGATGGGCTAAGGACATTCCTTCCTAAAGAACCTCATCTTTGACCCAAAAGAGAGTCATTCTCTCGATCACGCAAGTCCCGAGGGTCCCGAGGTTTAAAATGCGATGATCATAAGTCATAAGATGAGGACGGGATCATAATCCCAAATACATAAATTCCAAGGAATCCCGAGCGACAACCAACAAATGGTTTGTACGTCCGGAAGACAACTTGGGACATTCCCCCCCCTTATTTTCAAACACATGCACACAAAGAAAGCACGCAAGCAAACACGATTAATGAAATCTAGGGAGACTTGCTCCGGCAAGGCACTTTGGGTGAACGCCAAACGTTCTTCCCAAGGGGTAACTTAACCTCCGAACCCATAAAACCTTTTTTTCAAAGTTTTGAGGTAATCAAAATGGCGTGGCGACTCCGTTTTTCAAATAACTCGGATGTCTTCAAACTCGCGTGAATTCCAATAAACAAAAGAATTTGGGCACACATTCACAGACTCCGTTCTTTTTCCCGGGTTTTATTTGGTTTTTTTCAAAGAAACGCGAAAAATCGAATTTTTTCCCGCGAAATGGCGACACATCATCACACGTCCGCTTCCTGTTTCCAACGCCCAAGGCAATCCTCCTCCAAGTGCGGAAGCTATCAATTTGGAGTTATTGTCCAACATGGCAGACATGTTGAGGAAAGTAAGTGATCGGTTGGATGGTCAGGAGCATACGAGCGCCATGATATTCAACGCCATTGATAACCTGCGTAAAGGGAAGCAAGTTGAAACTCAAGTATCTACTCCATTTTCACCTTTACTTCCTAGATCTTTGTTTGGTGCAGGTACAGGACCAAGCCATGTCGGGGATATTCCTATGACTAATACCTTGCCAGCAGAGAGCACGATCGTGGCGTCCATTCCAATCGAACAACCAAGATTCAGCCTACCAGCTAGCCAACCTGCGCTGTCATCTTGCTACACCTATGCGACACCCTCAATGGGGCAAGCAGGGAATTTCTTTAATGCTTTTGATACTTCGCATCTCGCTTTAATAACAATCCTCTTTTCGCAGAGTCAACTTGTTAAGGAAATGCAGACTATAAAGGATTTGCTTCGAAGCATACCCGAGTCAATATGCCATACCACCAAGTTTCTCCAACTTGCTATAATGAATCTCGCTTTGTTCCAAAGAATAGCTAGTGTGGAGATCCCAAAGAAATTTTCAGTCCTCATATGAAGAAGTATGATGGAAGCACCGAATTCTCAAGCAGAGTACGTGTTGCCGTATCAGAATCAATGGATATCATAAGTATCCCCCTATGTTTAAAGAAGCGTGTTTGCAGGGGCTTTGGCTCTACTTTGTCGACCCAAACCTTAAAATGGCTAACGTGGCTCCCTCTAAACTCTATTTCATCTTATGCTCAACTTGTTAATATGTTCATTAACCAATTTTCCTGTAATAGGGCATTTGACAAGTTGACTAGTGCTCTCTATAGAATTGTGCAACAAATTAACGAAAATCTTAAAGAGTATTTGCACAAAGTTTAACAAGGAGGCAAAGGACTATACCCAACTTGGATGAGTCCACCGCTACGGAAGCATTCCGCATAGGCTTGAAGAAGAGCTCATTGTTCTATAACGAGTTGGTGATGACCCCTGCGAAACAACTTGAAGAAATCAGAACCAGGGCCTTGCCTTTCATCAGAATGGAGGAAGACAGCTTGGCGATGGGGAAGTCAACTGGGAGGACTCCTACTCCTCTATTTGAGCCTTCAGACAGAAAATTGGATTCCCATCACTATAAGTCCAACAGGGGCAAACCCCCTGTTAAATCTGAATCTTCTAGAATTCATGTTGTAGATGATGATCAAGAGGGAGATGATAATGATTATCCAAAAATTTCTGAATACTGCTTTTCTGTGGACATTGCAGGAATCTTGTGCGCCATGGGAAATCTTGGAGATAAAGCAAGGTGGCCCAAGAAGAACGACCAGTCAACAACTTGGAAGGACAAGTCCAAGTGGTGCGCATTTCATGAGGACTTTGGGCATACCACCGAGAATTGTTTTGCCTTGAGGAAGGAAATTCCTCATTTATTGTCCAAGGGTCTTCTTAAGGATTTGTTGGGCAAGAAGAGGGTCAGAAGTGAGTCTAAAGAGCCTGACTCAGGGGAGCAGTCCAGACCCGAGAAAGTTGCACCGCCTCCGGCCACCAAGGTAGTAAATGTCATTTCAGGTGGATCTCATATTTGTGGAACAACTTACTCTGCAGCCAAGCGTCATGCCAAAAGTTCTAAGGAGGACCAATCAGGATTGCCTTCAAGATGCCGTGACTTCACAGATGGTCATGTTATTTCCTTTGAAGACGAAGATAAGGACAACACGTTGGATCCTCATCATGATGGTCTAGTTGTTCAAGTGCAGATTGCCAACTGTGTGGTCAAGAGAATTCTTATTGATGGCGGGAGCTCAGTCAACATAATTTTCACTCATGCTCTTGAAGATATGGGTATTCCTTTGTCTGAAGTTGTGAAGAATTCATCCGTGCTGGTAGGGTTCAGTGGTGAGATAAAGCAAACAGTCGGGGAGATTAAGTTGCCTATCTATTTGGAGGGTATGAATGCTATGGAAAGATTCTGTGTGATCGAATGCTCTTCCTCGTACAATGTCATTTTGGGAAGACCTTGGATACAAAACATGAAGGCCGTGCCGTCAACTTATCACCAGTGCGTCAAGTTTCCAACACCTTGGGGCGTGGCCAAGTTGAGGGGAAACCAACAAGTCTCCAAAGAATGCTACAAGGTCAACATGAAAGCAAGTTCAAATTTCTAAGCATAGCAATTAAAGAAAAAGGCTCAGATGTTCTTGAAGCAAGAGAGCATGAGACAAAAGCGTTCCTGTTGATGCATCGAATCCTGAGGCCCAAGTGCAAGTTGGGGTAGACCTCCCATCCGAAGTTGAGGAGGAGCTGATTGAGTTCTTGAAAAGTCAGAAATGTTGTTTTGCATGGAAACACGAGGACATGACAGGAATAAGCAAGGACATCATTACTCACAAGTTGAACATAGATCCCACCATCCGTCCTATTCATCAGAAAAGAAGGAAGTTTGCTCAGGAGAGGAACCAGATCATAAAGGATGAAGTTGAGAGGCTTTTGAAGTCCAAAATGATCAGGGAAGTTCAATACCCAAGGTGGTTAGCTAATGTTGTAGTGGTAGAGAAGAGGAATGGCAAGTGGCGAGTGTGCGTGGACTTTACAGACTTGAACAAAGCCTGTCCGAAAGACCCATTCCCCCTTCCTCATATCGATTCTCTAGTTGATGAGACAGCGGGCCACGACATCTTGACGTTCATGGATGCGTCTTCAGGGTATCAACAAATTCAAATGGAGCCCTCGGACCAAGAAGATACGGCATTCATGACTCCGGAAGGTATATATTGTTACATTTCTATGCCATTTGGTCTTAAAAATGCAGGGGCAACTTATCGTAGGTCGGTGAACAAGATGTTCAAAGATCAACTTAGCAAGACTATGGAAGTCTACATAGATGACATGGTGGTAAAATCCAAGCACATGGAAGATCATGTTGAACATCTTGCTGAGGCGTTCAACATCTTGAAAGCTTTCAACATGAAGCTCAATCCAGCAAAGTGCAACTTTGGTGTTAGGGCAGGTAAATTCTTGGGATATATGGTGACCAAAAGGGGGATTGAAGCCAGTCCCGAGCAGATCAAAGCTATTCTCAACTTGGAATCTCCCAAGAATATCAAAGACGTCCAAAGGTTAACAGGTAGAGTAGCTGCTTTGAATAGGTTTATATCTAAATCATCTGATAAGTGCAGGTTATTCTATGAAGTATTAAGAAAGAACAAACTCTTTCAATGGACTGACCAACATGAGGCAAACTTTTAAGAAACTTAAAGAATATTTGGTGACGTCACCCCTACTTGCCAAAACCAGAGCATGCGAGCACCTTTATTTATATTTGGCTGTATCTGAAAATGCTGTTAGTGCAGTATTGGTGAAGGAAATCCAAGGAGAAAAACATCCTGTGTACTATGTGAGTAAGTCTCTATTAGACGTTGAAACAAGGTACTCTCATCTTGAAAAATTAATATTCGCCTTAACTACTGCTGCTACAAAATTACGTCATTATTTCGAAACGCATTCTATAACTGTTAGAACTAATTATCCTATAAGGAATGTGTTGAGAACTCCAGAGATGTCGGGCAGATTGGCCAAGTGGTCGGTCAAGTTGAGCACTTATGATATTTCGTATGAGCCAAGACCAACCATCAAATCTCATGCCCTAGCCGATTTCGTAGCCGACTTCAGTCCCAGTTTGCAACCCGAGGTGGAGCTGGAAGTGCAACAACTTGAAGGTAAAGCTATTCCTAGATTTTGGACACTGTTTACAGATGGAGCTTCAAATTCCAAAGGAATTGGCTTGGGAATAGTCCTAAAATCCCCTCAAGGTGATATCATACCTCAAGCTGTAGCTTGTGAATTCAGTGCAACAAATAATGAAGCTGAGTACGAAGCTTTAATCATGGGCTTAACCACAGCTTTAAATTTAAATGTTACACATATAAATGTATTTGTTGACTCTCAATTGCTAGCTAACCATTTTAGTGGCAGTTATGTGGCGAAGCATTCCAAGATGACTCTGTATCTCCAACATGTTAAGGCTTTAGCTTCGAAATTCCTATCATTCTCTTTGGAACAGGTCCTTAGAGAGGAAAACACGGAAGCGGATGCCTTGGCCAACTTGGGTTCAACTTGCAAATCAATGTTGCATACCACTATCCCCATCATTTATGTTAAGTACCCGGTAATAGACCAAGTTGAAGAAACTCAAGTGGTTACCCAACCTACTGGGGCACAAGATGCTAAACCTTCTTGGACCCAACCTGTAATTGAGTTCCTTCAACTTGGAACTATTCCACCAGATATTAAGAATGTTAGATCTTTTAAGATTCGTGCTTCAACTTTCGTTTTGATAGATAATTTGCTATTCAAGAGGTCTTTTGCAGGACACTATTTGAGATGTGCCGATAACGAGCAAGTTGAACTGGTACTCAAAGAAATTCATGAAGGAATATGTGGGAACCATTATGGCGGAAAGGCGTTAGCATCAAAGGCCCTCAAGATAGGATATTATTGGCCAACCATGCGCCAAGATGCCATGAGTTATGTACAGAAGTGTGATGCCTGCCAAAGACACAGCAACATCTTGCATCAACCTGCTGAGCCTCTACACCCTATTGCTTCATCTTGGCCTTTCATGCAATGGGGAATGGACATTGTGGGCAAGTTACCTAAGGCTCCCGGAGGCAAAGTGTTCATGTTAGCATTAACCGATTATTTCTCAAAAATGGATCGAAGCAGAAGCTTATGTACAGGTAAGAGATAAGGAGGTAATCTCATTTCTAAAGAAAAACATAATTAGCAGGTTTGGCGTGCCATCAGAGATTATATGTGACAACGGGTCACAATTCATAAGCAAGAAAACCAGAGACTTTTGTACTCACTGGGGCATCAAGTTGATCATGTCTACACCTGTCCACCCCCAAGCTAACGGTCAAGCTGAATCAAGCAACAAGTTGATCATCAACAACTTGAAGAAGCGTCTAGATCAAAAGAAGGGAAAATGGGTTGAAGAGTTACCACTTGTACTTTGGGCAGATAGGACCACTGCAAAAGGAGCCACAGTAGAACTCCATATTCTTTGGTGTATGGAGCGGAAGCCGTAATTCCAGCCGAGGTGACAATCCCAACAAAGAAGGTATGGCTTATTAACTCAAGATGAAAATAATCTCTTGCTAACCCAAGATTTAGATACTATTGATGAGATCGTGGATTTAGCCAAGATAAGGATGGCAAACTTATCAACAAAGAATTGCGAGGTCTTACAACAAAAATGTCGAGTCGAGGTTCCGTGTTGGTGACTTAGTTTTGAGAAAAGTATTTCAAAATACAAGAGAATTGAATGCAGGTAAGTTAGCTCCCAAGTGGGAAGGACCATATCTCATCGATGCTGAAGCTGGCAAAGGTGCATATTGGTTGTCAACCCCAAGTGGAGACAGAATCCCTAGAAGTTGGAACGCCATCCACTTAAAACTTTATTTCATGTAAGTCCAGTTATTTACAACTAGACTTCTCAGGTACGATTTATTTTAAGTTGTCAAGTTCATTCGTATATTTCAAGTTATTAATTTTTGTTGAGAATCCTTACTAACTTAAGCATCGGAGGGGCGTTAGCTTCGCTAACGCCCAACCCTAACATGAATTTGTTTTGCAAGGTGCAACTTGAGCAAACGAAGTAGTCCCAACATCTTGACACGCCAGTACGGCTGATACTTGTTGGGACCTAGAGTTGGAGTAGGTCTAAGCATGTTAACACGCCGGTACGGCTCCAGCATGTTTAGATCTAGGAAGAAGAATTTCAACATGTTGACACGCCAGTACGGCTGATACTTGTTGGAATTCTAGCTGGAGAGGGATAGAACTTGTTGACACGCCAGGACGGCTGATACTTGTTCTATCTCTTCAAACGGATACCTCTATCAAAGGTACAATTTACATATGGTTAAAAGATATTCATCTTTTCTTACGAATTAAGGTTTCGACACCTTCGCCTGGGCGCACGATTTCACACTTATACAAGTTGTGAACTATTGGTTGTAACATTTTCATGTTACCTACGGCTTATAACATCAACATGTTATCAAATGAACAAGCAAGTATTGTTGAAAATCCCAAAGTACTTCTTTAAAAAACCTTAAAAGTGTTTTCCAAAAGTTTTTTGCAACTAAAGGACAAGTTGGGTAAGCCAACCAGTCCCTAAAAACCTAAGAAAGATTGGAGTACTAGACCAACCTAGTACCACCAAATAAATTGTTTTGGGCCCTTATGAGCCATTACATGCCAAAATAAAACTTGTCTTGGGGACATACCCCCCATTTTCTGTGCATACCAATAAAGGTATGACGAATAAAACCCAAAAAGAAGTTGTTTTTTCACCCATCCAAAATATTCAAAAAAGTTTCAAATTGTTTTTAAACTTTTTTATTCGCCGCCCGGTGTTGCATTTGACTTTTCCCCTTGATTATTTTCTCCAACCTGAGCTACCACCATGGTACTCAAAACCTTGTCTGTGTCATCCATTAAAGTTTCAAGAGCCATCGAATTCACCTCCTCTGCATCCGCGGGTTCCCCCATATGGTCCTCTAAAATTTTTCTCTCTTCCTCCAAGTTCCAAGCTGTGGCCTGACCATTCTTATATTCCTCCATCATCTGAATACGGGCCTCTAGCAATGTTTTGGTTGCGTTGAACTTGAAGTTCCCCTCTGAGGCTTCAAGCTCCTTCAAATGGGCCTTGTTCTCGGCTTGGACAACCTCCACTTCCTTCCCCAAGCGCTCAAAGTCCTTCTTCAAAATCTCCACTTCACTGGCATACTTGTTCCCTTCCTTCTTCAGCTTCTCTACTTCCTTAGCATACTTGGTGGCTTCCTTCTTTGACTCTGCAGCCTTCAGAATCGCATCTTGCCACCTTAATTTTCAGAGCATCAACGTGGGCCATGATAGGACCCATAATTTCCTGCGTAAAAGGAAGTGTTAGTATTCTATCAATTCACTGGTAAGGTTCAAGGTTTTTCATTCTTTACCTTATCAACAAAACTTGGTACTGCAGCTTTAAACCTTTCTCCTAATTTCACCATGTCCATGTCATCACTTGTATCTGTGGCCTCGGCCTCCACCAGTTTTCTCTTCTTTGCTTCCTCTTTCTTTTTGCTCACATTCATGTCAGAGCTAGATACAACGGACTTTAGAGTAGGAGGCTTACTAACTTTCTTCGCCAAGCTTCTCGCCCTAGCCACGGCAAGTAGGCCAGCAGCACTTACAGTATCCTTAGACCGAGTGGCTACACAAGGGAATATAGAATTAGAACAATTCAGGGGAATTAGAAACAAAGTGAAGCTAGTTGGAGTTCTAAGATGACGGGTTAACCTGTGGACATCTTGATAGGTTCAGATAAAGCCTCTTCAGGGCTAATTTCTCGGGCTTCTTCAGGTTCAACTTCTCCCTCTGGATCTACAAAGAAATAAGACTGGCAACGCTTTGAAAGTTCTCACTTGCGAGTCCAACTCATAAATCTTGTTAACGTTCTCCTCTGTGTTGTCCTTGTAAGCAAAAAGCACGTCTAGTTTCGCAACTAAGCCGAGGAAAATTCAAGGAACTAGTTAGCAGGGTGTTAGAAAGCATTATTAGAAAAGGAAAATTTGTCTATACTACCTTGAGACCTCCATTTGAAATTGGCACCCTACACCGACACCAAGGTACTCCTCCTTGCAAAAAAGAACTTATTCTTCCACCCTCTATCCGCGGGATCACTGTTGTCATTCAAGAAAGACATTCTACCGGTCCTAACCCTAAAGCCATATCTCCCTAAGCCAAAACCCCTAAAATCATTTGTGAAAGCAAATTCCTCCAAACCAACTTCTACCTCTGTTTCCGCATTCAACCTTACTAGGGTTTGAAGGCATCTCCAACCTTGAGGCATCAGTTGGGCGTAGTTAAGTTTTGTGGAAACAAAAAATTTGGTGATTAAAGTTGGGAAAGGGAATTTCAAACCGATAATAAAAGGGTATTCAGGGAAACACACCCAGTCGGGAGAGTAACATTCCGAGGTTAGGTCTGGGTGAGTGAAAAATTCGGTTTCATACGCCATGGCGTGATTTTTCTTGATGATCTCTAAGTTGGCAGCAGGAATTAAACACTTTTCGTTATCTGGATTTTTCAACATGTTCTGGGTCACAAAACCCTTCGGCAAAGCCTCACTACTCTCGATTATATTAACCACTTTCTTCCTCCCCATTTTTTCAACTTAAACAAAGAAATCAGAGAGGGAATTGAAAAGAAAACGAGAAACTCACCGAAAATTGTTACTTGGTTTTCTCTCCGATCTTCTTCCTCGACTCTTCTTCTAGAAAACTCCTTAAAGTCACTGTTTTGATTTGGTGAAAGGGAGAGTTGGAAAGGGAGTGTATTTATGTGGAGAGAGGTTGAAAGCGGTTGGGACATTAAAATAATTACGCCTTTTAGCTTTGGAAACTACTTAAACCGTCCCATCACGTCCCTTTTCATTTAAAAAACTGTCGTTCCTTTCATCCGTTTTTGGCAAACTTTTTGAATCTTTTTGTCTCTTTATATTCCCCATTTAAAATTCAAAAAGTTTGGGGGCAATTGTTGGGCCATGCGATTTTCAACTTGTTTACAACTTACACCAAACAACTTGGTACTAACGAACTTGAGTTATCCTATCACAACTTGAACTTCTGCAGGTTGGAACATAGTTACGTTAACCCTATTTTTTAGGGAACGTGTCAAAGGAGCAAGGACCGGTTCAAAGACGTGTCTTCAGCAACAAAACATTATCTCCTCCTCAACAAAGAATGGCGGATATATCTCAACAAGATCAGCATTACTCCCGAGATTTTAGGCCTACTTTTTCTCTTTGTAAACTTAGCCGTTGGTTGAGATATAAAAGGGATTAAACACTGTATTTTGGCACACACTTTTTCACTCTAGCTTAAGTTCCCTTTTTATATGCTCATAGCTCTGTAATCACGAAGATATTTAGTAAACTTTTGGTCAAGGCAGGTACCAAAACCTCCCGGGGTTTTATGCCGGCGAACAAGTTGTTCAAGGGCTTTCCCTAGTCAACAAACATCTTGTGTCTATTCCCATTCAACTTGATAATCATTGTACCTAGATTCATATCACTTTAGTCATTTTTCTTCCCTTCGAAATACACTTGTTGAAATTTGACCAAAATAAATATATACAATACTAATAATAAGATTAGGAAAGTGATTGGTTAGGAGAATATTCAAGAATATTATGTATCTCTACCATGCCTAAGATTGACGATCAGATAGTAAGACCAATCTTGTAGATGATGTCATGAATCGTATGTGGTGTACTCGTTGGACCATAGAGAAGAGGTGTTATACAATGATCCTATGTGGTGCAATAGTATGTGGTACAATGATCCTTCATAATAAAGGAATTAGGGAAGAAGTTGATCAATAAATTATTATTTAGAGAGAAAACGAAAGAGAAAATACTTAGAGAGAGAGATAGAGAGAAGAAGGAGATGATACAATAGCATCGACAATTTGAAGTTGCCAAGAGAGGTTTACGAGATGACACAATAGCATCGCCAATTTGAAGTGACTAAGAGAAGGGAAAGAGATATCACAATAGAATCGTTAATTTGAAGTGGCCAAGAGAAGAGAAATAGATGTCACAATAGCACCTCCAATTTGAAGTGGCCAAGAAAAGGGAAAGGGATGACAAAATAGCATCGCCTAATTGTTCTTTTTTCGGTGGAAGAAAAAAACAATGATTTTAAGAAGAATGAAATTAAATTTTAAGAAGAAAGAAAAAGAAAAGAGAAGTTAGTGTTAGAAAAATGATTATAAAAAATTGGAAAGTTATAGAATACAAAATAAAAACATTTACAAACGTAAAATTGTAAATTGAATCTTGAAGTTGCCTGAGTCGTGTGTAACACACTATCCTTAAGACAAATTCGCTCCCTCACCGAGTTGTGCTTGAGGTTCCACCAAACGTTTGACTCTCAAGATGAAACGGACTGACCCGACGGTTTCATGTCAAACTTTGAGTTCAACATATCTTTAATGGACTTTATCATTTTATCACAACTTTCTATGATAAGCATGTTATCTACATAAAGACACAAAATGATGTAGCCATTTTCCGTGTTTTTAACATAGACACATTTGTCACATTCATTTATTTTAAATCCACTTTCCATCATGGCTTGATCAAACTTTTAATGCCGTTTAGGTGTTTGTTTCAAGCCATACAATAACTTTACTAATTTGCACACTTTATTTTCTTGCCCCAACGCAGAAAATTCTTCGGGTTGTTCCACGTAAATTTTCTGTTCTAAATCCCAATTTAGAAAAGCGGTTTTAACATCCATTTGATGTACTTCAAGATTCCGTAATGCGGCTATTGCAAGTACAATTCTTATAGATGTTATTCTCGTAACCGGAGAATATGTATCAAAGTAATCAAGGCCTTCCTTTTCTATTAACATCCTCATTACAAGTCTCTAAGAAGCACTTGAGATAATCATCCTTCCAAACCATTCTAAGTATAGTACACCAAAAAGACATGCTTCAGTCAATTTGCTCTTTATCAAAAATCAATTTATAACACACAAATATACATACATTTTGAGACGAAAAGAGATCTAACAACAAACTATACGGTAGCAATACATACATGAGTTAAAGAAACTTACTTGTGGAGGCGAAAGAGATCTGCAGCGAGGTAGTGGGTGCAACCAACACTAAAAGGGCAAAGGGCAAACTCCGGTGCGCCAAGCGCTCCCCGCCAAACAGGGGTTGGGAGAGGGAACCATTTGCTAGAGCCTTCCCCTGACAATTACCAAGAGGCTGTGTGCCAAGGTTCGAACCCGTGACCTTATGGTCACCAAATGAGCAACTTAACCGTTGCGCCAAGGCTCGCCCTCGGGTTCAACCAACACTGCAAGAAAAAAAATCACGAGTTAATCAATCAATAATTGTGTTAGTTCAGACTTTTTCCTTCATTCACTCTTGAGGTAGCGAGAGCAGACACCTTCCTTCCTTTGTCATGATCTCAGAGAGTGAAAGACATAAGATATTGTAGGAAATCAATTTAGGATTTTCCCAAAACTTAATTTCTTATTGATCAATTTTTTGAATATATAGGTTACAATCGAAAAAGGAAAAGAGCCCTGCTCAAAATAAAGTTCTAAACATAAACCAGAAAGAAAAGGAAACTAAATCTCAATAGGAAACTGATCGCCAGATTTTACGTCGTTGGGCGGTCGCCCACAATGCCTGGGCGGTCGCCCACTTGTACAGTTGAATCAGCGTGTTTGAGATTTGGGTCTGGGCGGTCGCCCACTTGGCCAGGGCGGTCGCCCACTTGTACAGTCCTTTTTGTGTTGCTGAGATTTTGAGCTGGGCGGTCGCCCACATGTACAGCTGATTCTTCACACCCTCCCTCAAGTTGAGCATGGGGATTAAGAATGCCCAACTTGCTAACGAGAAAATCAAACGGTTGCTTTCCAAGTGCTTTAGTAAAAATATCTGCCAGCTGCGTTTTAGTAGGAACATAGGAAGGAGAGATAAGGCCATCTGAAATGGCATCACGAACAAAATGGCAATCTATTTCAATGTGCTTTGTTCGTTCATGAAATACAGGGTTCTTAGCGATGTCTAGGGTCGGCTGGCTATCGCAAAAGATATTAATTGCCTTGAGATGATGAACGTCAAGGCTCAACAGTAATCCTTTCAACCATTTCAACCCACAAGTAAGGGCCACCATAGAACGGTATTCGGCCTCGGCAGACGAACAAGACACAGTAGTTTGTTTCTTCGTCTTCCAAGATATAGGGGAATGACCAAGAAATACAAGCCACCCGGAAAGAGAGCGACGAGTAATAGGACAAGTGGCCCAGTCCGAATCACACCATCCTTGTAGTGTGAGCTCACTATCAGCACGAAGAAGAATACCTTGACCAGGTGTGCCCTTGAGATAACGCACAACCCGTAATGCCGCATCCCAATGTTCCTTGCGAGGTTCCTTCATAAACTGCGACAGAATATGAACAGAATATGTCAAATCTGTTCGGGTGACTGCTAGGTAAATGAGACGACCAACCAATCGTCTGTACTGTTCTGGGTCCTCCAATAGATCTCCTGTGGCAAGACTAAGTTTATGATTAGGCTCAATGGGAAAGTCGAATGGCTTTGCACCCAATAGCCCTACCTCGGATATAATGTCTAAGGTATACTTTCGTTGGCACAAAAATAGACCAGAGGAGCTACGAGCAACTTCAATACCCAAGAAATACTTCAGGGATCCAAGATCTTTCATCTTGAAACATTCACTCAGGTACTTTTTGAAAGACTGTAAGGCAGCGGAATCGTTCCCAACTATATAAAACTATAATAAGGTCGTCAACATACACAAGTAAATTCATATGAATTGTACCTTTCGTGAATGTGAAGAGAGAGTAGTCAAAATAAGATTGCAAGAATCCATAGTGCTTCAAGGAAGCCACCAGTTTAGCGAACCAACAACGCGAGGCCTGTTTCAGGCCATAAAGAGATTTACGAAGGCGACAAACCATATTAGGTTGAGAAGAATGAAAGCCCGAAGGGGGTTTCATGTAGAGCTCTTCCTGAAGATCACCATGTAGGAAAGCGTTATGCACATCCATTTGATGCAGTTCCCAATTCTTTTAGGCAGCAATGGCAAGAAAGGCTCGAACGGTGACCATTTTGGCCACGGGAGCAAAAGTTTCCGTGTAATCAATCCCTTCTTTCTGATGATTACCAAGAACCACCAAACGAGATTTAAGCCGTTCAGCAGTACCATCTGACTTATATCTGATAAACCCACTGGCTACCCAGAGCACACTTACCAGGGGGTAGAGGAACCATAGTCCATGTGTCATTATCTTCCAAGGCACAAATTTCAGCCTGCATAGACTCCTTCCACCCATCCTGTGTCATTGCCTCACGAAAAGTCCTAGGCTCTTTTGCCAAAGTAATAGCTACAAGGAAGTTACGATATTTCACAGAAAAACTATCACAATTTATAAAGTGAGCTATAGGATAAGGAGTACCTGAGGAGCCGAATGGAGTGGAGTGCTCGGGGGATGGACTTGCAGGAGTGACTGTAGCAGCAATGTAGTCCCGAAGAAGAACGGAGGGAACTTTCGTACGCATGTCCCTCCCTAAAACCTCTTGCTCAGATTGAGAGGATTCTGTCATAGAAGAAGATGAGACCTCCGTAGAGGCAATATCTGCAGATACCGCAAAGAATGTGTTCGTACATCCGCAGGAGCCACTGTCAAAGGTTCAGAGACAATATCTTCCATATCCGGATAATCAATAAAGGCAAAATCAGCCTCTTGGTTAAGAATCTCCATTGAATCTGGGGTATGAGGCACTGTTGATAAATCACTGTAAGGAAAAATGGTCTCAAAGAACTTCACATCCCGGAAGACAAAAAATTTTCTTGTCTCTAGATCAAACAACTTCCACCCCTTTTTGCCTAGATGATAGCCCACAAAGATACATTTTTGGCTACGACTGGCAAATTCATCTCCCTTGGCCTTCTGATTACGGGCATAATACAAAGAACCAAAGACACGGAGAGAGTCAAAGAAAGGCAATTTTTCGAACAAAATCTCATAGGGAGTATTATTACTTAAGAGGGATGTAGGATTTCGGTTAATCAAATGAACAGCAGTGAGAACTGCTTCACCCCAAAAGAAAATAGGCAAATAAGCCTGAAATCGAAGCGCTCTAGCAACATTCAGAATATGACGATGCTTTCGCTCGACTCTACCATTTTGTTGTGGGGTACCAACACAAGATGTTTGGAAAGTAATGCCAGAGAAAAAGAAATAATCAAGCATGCAATTAAATTCGGTACCATTATCCGATTGGACGACATTAATCTTCTAAGAAAACTGACGTTCTACCATGGCAATAAAAGCCATAAACATGCGAAAAACTTCTGTTTTATCAACCAATAAATAGACCCAGACAGCTCGAGAAAAATCATCTACCAAAGTTAAAAAATATCGTGCACCACAAGAAGAAGAATGAGTGTATGCACCCCATAAATCACAATGAACCTTCTCAAATATTCTAGTGGACTTATGATCACTAACAGGAAAACTATTTCTAGACTGTTTAGCCCGAAACAAGTATCACAAGGTTTAGGTAAACTGCCAGAATTACGACTAACTGCGGGAAGAAGCTTAACCACACTCTCGGAGGGGTGCCCCAAGCGATTATGCCACAGCTCCAACAAAGAAGGCGATCCGGTAACAGAAACACTAAATGCTGAAGATGTGCAACAAAGATAGTAGAGTCCATCCCGCCTAACACCCACTCCAATCAGGTTCCTCGACAGGTCTTGTATAGCACACATAGAGGAGTTAAATTGGACAGTGCAGTGAATATCGTCAGAAAGTTGAGAAACTGAAATTAAGTTGCAGCTTAAGTTTGGAATAAATAGAACATGAGAGAGGGTAATGGTGTCCACAGAAGACCCATTAGGTAAACCGACTGGACATGCCGGTATAGTTCGAGAATTAAGGAGACACGAGGCGTTTCCAGTTACATGATTTGAAACACATGTATCAATAATCCATGAAATTGCATCAAACTTACCATGGAGGCGATCATTTGAGATTTGAGAATTACCGACGAGACTTGCCAAAGTCTGCCATCGCTCAGCTGTGAACGATGAAGATGAAGAAGCAGAAGGAGTAATAAAATTGTCTGGCCTATCCTGAGGACCTAGGTAAAAGGGAGAATTATATTTGATTTTAGGAGGATTATCGATGATAGCATCGTTCCCCGCCATGAATTTAGACTTGTGTATGATGCCGCTCTGATACCATGTAGGAAATCAATTTAGGGTTTTCCCAAAACTTAATTTCTTATTGATCAATTGTTTGAATATATAGGTTACAATCGAAAAAGGAAAAGAGCAATGCTCAAAATAAAGTTCTAAACATAAACCAGAAAGAAAAGGAAACTAAATCTCAACAGGAAACTGATCGCCAGATTTTACGTCGCTGGGCGGTCGCCCACAATGCCTGGGCGGTCGCCCACTTGTACGGTTGATTCAGCGTGTTTGAGATTTGGGTCTGGGCGGTCGCCCACTTGGTCAGGGCGGTCGCCCACTTATACGGTCCTTTTTGTGTTGCTGAGATTTTGAGCTGGGCAGTCGCCCACTTGACTTGGGCTGTCGCCCACATGTACAGCCGATTCTTCAAAGATATCCTTTAACAGCCTTTTGCCTTCATTCACTCTTGAGACTCTTCTTGACTTTCATTAACTTTTCACAGACACATTCCAGCCCTTCCTGACATTTCTTGGATTTTGGCCCCAATGTATAAAGATTTCACATAAACCCAATTCAAAACAGGAGTTTTGTTGGATTGTTGGGAGATTTTCAAAAGGATAAAGGACACACACTAGACAAGAACTTTGAATTTGAGAGTTGGACTCTGCAAATTGGGATGTGGGTACTTCAAATTTGACATTTTCTTGGATTAAATTTACAAAATAATGAAATAAAAATAGAATCTTTAAGAAAGGGTATTTCTTTTTTCAGCAAAATTTGGCATGCTTGAAGGCAATTGGGTACATGAAAGAATTGTAGTATGTGAAGCTGATGATTTGACTAGTCTTCAATGGCTTCCCATTAATCCCACCATTGACCAAACAATCATCATAAGAAAGCCTCTTGAATGTTCTTGGGCTTATCTATAGAGTATTAAATCAGCTGACAACTCTACCCAGGGGCGGAGCCAGGGGGCAGGAGAGGCTCGCCCTCCCACGGCGGCGGAAATGCAGTGGAAATTTTTTTTTTATGTCCCCCCCCATATTTTTGTTATATATGTATATATATAATTAACTTCAAGATTAATATCAGTGAGTGGTGTGGTTCAGCGGTAGAAGGGGTGAAATTAAAGCCTTTGGTCCATGTTCGAACCCTGCTACCTACATTTTCAATTAATTTTATTTGTCTTCCATTTTTGCTATTCTTTCTCTTAACAGTTTTGTTTTTCTCTTTCTCCTAATTTCCTCACATTTTTTCAATCTTAATTAATTAGTTAGGTTTTTCCCATTTTTTTTGTTTTTGGTCTTTCTTCCTATTATCCCAAGTTTAATTAGCAAATTTGATTTTCTTTTTTGTACGAGTAATATATTTTAATAAATTGTTTGCGTTAAATACTTCAACATTATTTCAATCGTTCTTTGAATTATTTACTTTTATCATTTTTGTTAACTAAAATACATTGTATTTCATGGATCCGACCCATTTTTTACTTGTTTGACCCGAAAAATTTTTTTCGGGGGCACCCCCCCCCCCCCCCCCTCGGCCAATTCCTGGCTCCGCCTCTGACTCTACCGTGCTCAAATAATAGCATAGGAATTGTTTGGAGGATTAATTTTGGCAAAGACCCAAAAATGCAGGATAAGAAGATGTTGCCGTCAAGTGTTGGGACTAAGCAACCAGGAAGGATGTTCCCATCTTTTGGGCCACTTTCTGATCATCAGATACGAGAAGGGAGATCCCAGCCCTAATCCATTGTTCCGAAAAACAAAAAAATAATTAAAAATCAAGTATAAACCCATCTCCCCCTTCTTTCTTTCCCAGCCCTATCACCCCTCTTCCTAATCCACAAACCCTACTTCCCAACACACAATAGCACCACCGGTCCGACTATCACCACCTCACCACAACCCCCTCTGAAATCTGCCCATAAACCCTCCTTCCTAGCCCACAAATCCAACAAAGCAACACATTTAAACAACAACAAAGAACATCCCATAAACAAATTGCAGAGAGAAGAACCTTCACAAGACAAGAGGAAGACGAATATAGAAGGAGAGGGAGAGAGGGAGAGAGAGGGGAGAGGAAGAGAGAGAGGAAGACGAAGACGAAGATAGTAGGAGAGGGAGAAGGAGAAGGAGCTTACACGTCGTTGCTTGAGCGCCGCTGGAGAACCCGCTGGAATCGTAATACATCAGTGCTGATACTAATTGTAATGCTCATGGTTAAGCTAAATATCTAAGGTAAGAGCATCTATTAGCATTTCACGTGAGCAAAGTACCAAGTTGGTCCCAACGTTTGAACTTTTTTACCTTTTGGTCCCAAACCTTTTTTTTTTTACCTTTGCATCCCTGAACTATATTCCTAATTGACCATGTCATCCTTCCGTCAAATTTTTGTTAATTTCTCCGTTAAATTGCTGACATGGCTCTGACTTGGCGTTGACTTGGCTGTGACGTGAAAAATTGCCCCACGGACGACTATGCACGTGAAAATTATTTTAGGAGTACTTAAAATAATTTTAATTATTTTGGGACGGAGGGAGTACTTAAAAATTATTTTGGGACAGAGGGAGTACTTAAAATTATTTTTGGGACGGAGGGAGTACTTAATATTATTTTAATTATTTTGGGACGGAGGGAGTACTTAAAAATTATTTTGGGACGGAGGGAGTACTTAAAATTATTTTGGGACGGAGGGAGTACTTAAAATTATTTTTGGGACGGAGGGAGTACTTTAAATTATTTTAATTATTTTGGGAAGGAAGGAGTACTTAAAAATTATTTTGGGTCGGAGGGAGTACTTAAAAATTATTTTGGGAAGGAGGGAGTACTTAAAATTATTTTGAAACGGAGGGAGTACTTAAAAATTATTTTGGGACGGAGGGAGTACTTAAAATTATTTTAATTATTTTGGGACGGAGGGAGTACTTAAAAATTATTTTGGGACAGAGGGAGTACTTAAAAATTATTTTGTGACGGAGGGAGTACTTAAAATTATTTTGGGACAGAGGGAGTACATAAAAATTATTTTGGGACGGAGGGAGTACATAAAAATTATTTTGGGATGGAGGGAGTACTTAAAATTATTTTGGGACGGAGGGAGTACTTAAAAATTATTTTGGGACGGAGGGAGTACTTAAAATTATTTTGGGACGGAGGGAGTACTTAAAATTATTTTTGGGACGGAGGGAGTACTTAAAATTATTTTAATTATTTTGGGACGGAGGGAGTACTTAAAAATTATTTTGGGACGGAGGGAGTACTTAAAAATTATTTTGGGACGGAGGGAGTACTTAAAAATTATTTTGTGACGGAGGGAGTACTTAAAATTATTTTGGGACGGAGGGAGTACTTAAAAATTATTTTGGGACGGAGGGAGTACTTAAAAATTATTTTGGGACGGAGGGAGTACTTAAAATTATTTTGGAACGGAGGGAGTACTTAAAATTATTTTGGAACGGAGGGAGTACTTAAAAATTATTTTGGGACGGAGGGAGTACTTAAAATTATTTTGAGACGGAGGGAGTACTTAAAATTATTTTTGGGACGGAGGGAGTACTTAAAAATTATTTTGGGACGGAGGGAGTACTTAAAAATTATTTTGTGACGGAGGGAGTACTTAAAATTATTTTGGGACGGAGGGAGTACTTAAAAATTATTTTGGGACGGAGGGAGTACTTAAAAATTATTTTGGGACGGAGGGAGTACTTAAAAATTATTTTGGGATGGAGGGAGTACTTAAAATACTTAAAATTATTTGGGACGAAGGGAGTACTTAAAAATTATTTGGGACAGAGGGAGTACTTAAAAATTATTTTGGGACGGATGGAGTACTTAAAATACTTAAAATTATTTGGGACGAAGGGAGTAGTTAAAAATTATTTTGGGACGGAGGGAGTACTTAAAATTATTTTTGGGACGGAGGGAGTACTTAAAATTATTTTAAGTACTCCCTCCGTCCCAAAATAATTTTAAGTACTCCCTCCCTCCCAAAATAATTAAAATAATTTTAAGTACTCCCTTCGTCCCAAAATAATTTTTAAGTACTCCCTCCGTCCCAAAATAATTAAAATAATTTTAAGTACTCCCTCCGTCCCAAAAATAATTTTAAGTACTCCCTCCGTCCCAAAATAATTTTAAGTACTCCCTCCGTCCCAAAATAATTTTTAAGTACTCCCACCTTTCCAAAATAATTTTAAGTACTCCCTCCGTCCCAAAATAATTTTTAAGTACTCCCTCCGACCCAAAATAATTTTTAAGTACTCCCTCCGTCCCAAAATAATTAAAATTATTTTAAGTACTCCTAAAATAATTTTCACGTGCATAGTCGTCCGTGGGGCAATTTTCCACGTCACAGCCAAGTCAACGCCAAGTCAGAGCCATGTCAGCAATTTAACGAAGAAATTAACAGAAATTTGACGGAAGGATGACATGGTCAATTAGGAATATAGTTTAGGGATGCAAAGGTAAAAAAAAAAAAGGTTTGGGACCAAAAGGTAAAAAAGTTCAAACGTTGGGGACCAACTTGGTACTTTGCTCCATTTCACGTTTTTGTAGTTTGTTGCCCCTGGTAAATTGCTCCCGTGCTTTTAACTTTTCAAAAACTTATCCTGCACCTTAGCTGTTTGATAAAATATATTCTGCAAAAGAGTAACTTGTTGGCATCTTGAAATTGTTGTACTCTCTATGTCCCTAAATGAATGACCAAATTGAAGAAGTTTTTGTCTCAAAATAAATGTCTTTTTTGTAAAAAAAAAGAAATTTTTTTTTTGTCCCTAAATGTTTTTTTACCGAAAGTTTTTCTCTATTCATTTTATTATTGTAAAACTAAATGTTTAGAAAGTGGATGACAATAATATTTATGCATCTTTGCGATTAAAATATATAAAAAAGCACGCATTTTCATAGTGCCCCTTGAAATGTAACTTGGACATTCATTTAGGGATGGAGGGAGTACTATGATGAGCTCGTACATGATGTACACCTATGAAAGGACCCTTTTCTTCCAAGTGCTTTAATTTTTAGCTGCATAATTTTTATAGTTGAATTGGTGCCTCTCCATTACACTTTCCCCTGACTTCTCCCCAGGATATTTTTCACGCTTACCATGTGGTTATGTGTTTTAATATTAAATGACACTGTGACAAGGATTGAAGAATGAAAGGAAGAAGGTGTAATGGAGAGTAGTGAAATCCATTCCTGGCTACCACGTGTTGAAGCTGGAGGATGCCCTTTGCCTCTTGCAATATCTATCTATATGGCATATGGACTATGTGGCAGTTTTTTTCGTAGAAGGGAATATGACTATTTGTTAAGCATCTGTGGTTTAATCTGCTCGACGTGATGTATGATATATTGATTTCTTTTTTTTGCTTCAAAGGTTTGTGAAGTTATGAAAATCCCGCTTCCCTACCCTTTTACTATGAAAAGTTAATTTTGTTACTGCTCATTTCAGCAAAACATGGAGATTGACGCTAGGACTGAACTTGGGAGTTTTCTGAAAATTCTTCCCCCAGTGGAGTTTTGCTGCGTATATGGCTCTAGTCTTCATCCAAACAACAATGACATGGTTTATCTTCGTCATCCCTTTAATATCTAATTCCTTTTGAATTCTGTTGAGTTTTATTAACTTAGTTTTTTCTTGTGATCTCTGTGTTTACATTACTTTTGTCATGCAGACATCCATGATAGATTACATTCTTGGTGTATCAGATCCTCAGCAATGGCATTCTGAAGTATGTTTGTCTAAGCCACTTGGACCTCCTACTTTTGTTCTGTATCTTATTTGTGGGAAGATAACATCCCATTTTTTATGTATCAAATTCTTCTACAAAGAATTTGAAAATGAACAGGGATCATTATACCTCATGGATAGCGCATCTTGGTGGAGCTAAACTGGTCTGCTCTCTCTCTCTCTCTCTCTCTCTAAAATATAAGTCCAGCTCACTAATAACTATGTATCTGGTTGGTTGTTCAGATTACTAAAGTTGCAGATGGAATTGGTGTTGGTGTACATTTCAACCCATTTGTTTCCTGGAATGGAAAGGTAGTTACCCTTTAGTGTTAAATGCTGCTATTGTGAGTTTGTTGATGTGTGTGCGTGCAGAGCACAGATGCAGTTAATTGCTTGTTAGTAGTGTCTGTAAATGGTCTACTAGTTGTACATAAAAAAAGTTCTCATATATCTCCTTAAAAACATTAGTGTTTGCAAACATTTGGCAGCTTTTCAAATACGGGGTTGTTCGATTGGAAGACATAGCTTCGGACATAATGAACTGGGAGAGGTTTTATTTCAGTGGCCGCTTGCAAAAACCTGTATGTCACTATGTCTCATCTCAAAGGGTTTTCTTTTTAGTATATATGTTAAATACATGTTATTTACATTATAATCTACTGAACTGAAGATATATACAGAAGGTTGCATTAGTTAGTAACAGTATGCATCTTATTATGATAAATAAATGATCACTAGCATCATATTATGACTAATAAAATAATCACTAGCTGCAATGTTGCTAAGGGTTATTGTTTCTTATTGGGCATTTCTTTCAATTTTTTCTTCCAGCGAAATGTCATTTTCTTTTCATTAATGCCTTATCCCCAAAATTCTTCCCACTCAGCTCTTCAGTGTTCGCGCGGTGTATGTTCGATCCTGAGATACAATTTTGATCTCATGGACATTGAACTCTCAACAACCTTATATGATAAGAAACCAAGTGTGGAGGCCACACATTATCAATTTCCTTCTGACGTCCATTCTACAGTTTTTGCTGTTACTCTTTTTGGATACCCTCTGTATTTTTGCTGTTCATCTGTGCTTTCAGGCTTTAACCCCTGCGTTTTTTGGTGTCTGTTTTTATTACTGATACACAAGATTTTAATCCTTACAGGTACGCATGATTGTGGACAATTCGGGGATTGAAAATGTGAACTCTCTTAACTTGAGGGCTGCTGCTTCTGCTGCGCTGCTCCTTTTGCCATCCAAATTCACTGAGGTTTGGTTCTTCGTCATGTTTCAGTCATTAAGTATACCAATGATAAATCTACTACCTAATCCTTATGCAGAAAGATCTATATGCCAAAATATGTAGCCTTTCATATATGGGTGACTTGCGGATGCTCTTTGCCGAGGATAAAAATAAGGTAAGATTTACTGATTATAAGTTGTGGAGGGATTTTGTTTTATCCATTGATAACATTTGTATCTGCTTACTCTATTCTCATAGAGTGGGCTCCCCCACCCCTCTCTCTCAGATGCATTTCTCACTGCATTTATATGCGATGTGTGTAAAGTATATTAGCACATAATCATTCACTCACCATAATTGGATTCAGCACATGGGTTGACTGTGATACTATGTATATATGGTAGGATTTAATTGCTTATGAATCCCTATGATTAAGATGTGTAATTAGCTACAAATCCCTTTGATCACTCCTTGTATTGTAATATAAATTGACATGTAATAGAATGAAAAGATAAGCTTCACATACTCTCATCATCTCATTCTATTCCTGTTGTTATATGGTATCAGAGCTAAAAGCTTAAACGTGCACTTCTTTTCGATCCTCCAAATGGCCACCACCAGCGATAACTCCATAATCCATATCAATGCACCTACTCATTTACCCATAAAGCTAACACAGACAAACTTCATTGTCTGGCGTAGACAGCTTTTCTCGACTCTCATTGCCATTGGCTTTAACCTTCAAGGTTACATTGACGGAACGATAACCAAACCTCAAGAATTTCTTGATACTGAGAAGACAAAACCTAATCCAGCCTTCTCGACATGGTATAGACAAGACCAGATAATAGTCAGTGCCATGCTTGGCAGTTGCTCTGACACAATTCAGCCGCAAATCTCCTCTGTTTCTACCTCGGGTGAAGCATGGAAACGACTCAATACTGTTTTTGCCAACAAATCTCGCACCCGTATCATATCTCTCAAAGGTCGGTTGATCAAAAACCCCAAGGGAACACGAAGCATGCTTGATTATTTGCAAGATATGAGACAAATCAGTGATGATTTAGCACTTGCAAACTGCCCAGTTGATGAAGACGATCTTGTCCTCCACTATTTTTGAACAATTCAAATTACTCCTTTGAGAGTAATTTGCAGTCGGCATAGTAATAGTTTCATCTTTGAGTTACTACGATGATTCTGAAAACCCTTGCAATTGCTTTACACCGATGTTTGGGGTCCAACTGATATCTCAATTGATAAGTTTCGATATTACGTCATATTTATTGATCATTTCTCTAGGTATATATGGTTGTATCCTATTCAAAAGAAGTCAGACGTCTCCACTATTTTTGAACAATTCAAATTGCTGGTGGAAAAGTTCTTTCAGCTTCCTATTCTTTCCGTATACTCTGACAATGGGGGCGAATATGAGGCCTTGCATAAAATTCTAAACTCTCATGGCATTTCCCATTTAACCACACCCCCGTACACGCCGGAACATAACGGCATTTCTGAACGCAAACACCGTCACCTCATTGAAACAGCCCTTACTCTACTTCAACAAGCCCGCCTTCCACTTGTTTTTTGGTCCCATGCTGTACAAACTGCAGCATATCTTATCAATCGTCTTCCATCACCTACTCTTCATAATAAGTCTCCTCTAGAAATCCTCTTCAATCGAAAACCTAACTACACCTGATTAAAAATCTTTGGGTGCTTATGTTATCCATGGATTCGCCCATACACATCTTCTAAAATTAATCCTCGGTCTGTACCTTGTATTTTTCTTGGATATTCAACTTCTCAATCAGCATATAAATGCTATGATCCGATCTCCAAAAGACTTTATGTTTCGCGACATGTAAAATTTATTGAAAATGAATTTTCAGTGTCACAGGTACATGGAGCTCGTTCTGATTATCAGTCGTGGCATGAGGCGGCTCGGCAGCCTTCTCAAGCTTCTCAATCAACCACCTTACTAACACCCTCTACTTATCCATCCCCTCCCCTGCAGTCCATCCCTACGACATACCCCAACAAAACCCTCCACTAGTGTCCACTCAAATCAATCCATCCCCCTTACCTGGTACACAAGATTGTACTTCAGAAAGTTCAACTTCAAATCATACCCCTAGCTCATCATCATCCCAATCCTCCATGCCTTCTCCTCCTCTCTCGCCTCAACCACCTCCACCTCCATCTCCTCGTCCAGTTCGAAATCGCCACCCTAACCCAAAGTACTACAATCCCATGATGCTCAATCTCACAACTGCTCATCCCATGCCTAGCACCATTGAACCGACCTGTGTATCACAAGCCCTCAAACAACCTGAGTGGCGTCATGCTATGTCGGAAGAGTTTAATGCACTGCTGTCCAACAACACTTGGGAGCTGGTTCCACGCACTGATCAAAATCTTCTTGGTTGCAAATGGGTTTTTCGTGTAAAGAGGAATACAGATGGCACAGTTCAGAAATTCAAAGCGCGCCTTGTTGCGAAAGGTTACCATCAACGTCCTGGCATTGATTTTACTGACACTTTCAGTCCTGTGACAAAGCCGGTTACCATCAGAATCTTGCTATGCATTGCTCTTGCCCAAAATTGGTCCTTGCGTCAACTTGATGTTAATAATGCATTTTTGAATGGGAGCCTCCATGAAGAAGTATATATGGCCCAACCTCCTGGGTTTGTGAATCCGCAGCTTCCAAATCACATTTGCAAACTACGCAAGGCACTTTATGGCCTCAAACAAGCACCCCGTGCTTGGTACATCGAGCTCAAGAATTTTCTGCTCAATTTTGGCTTCAAAAATACTATCTCTGATGCATCTCTCTTTGTATACAATGCAGATGGTGTTGTTCTTTATTTTGTCGTGTATCTGGACGACATTATATTGACTGGTAATAACCCTGACTTCATTGATCGATTCATTACTCAATTGCATCACAGGTTTGCCTTGAAAGATCTTGGTATGCTGAACCACTTTCTCGGTATTGAAGTTATCTCCACATTTGATGGTTTATTTTTGTCTCAACATAAACACATTCTGGACATTCTAGACTCTCATCACATGACTGGTGCCAAGGAAGTCTCAACACCAATGCAATCCTCTGTTTCCCTTCATGAATCTTCACCCAAATCAGATGCTACTTCGTATCGAAAAATCATAGGTGCCCTGCAGTATCTCTCACTCACTCGTCCAGACATTTCTTATACCATCAATAAGTTGTCACAGTTTATGCATGATCCAACAGAAGTTCAATGGCAAGCTTTAAAGCGTTTGCTTCGATATTTAAAAGGCACGATACAGTATGGTCTATTCTTGCGACGAAACCAGTCAATCACACTATCTGCATTCAGTGACTCCGATTGGGCAGGCTCTCATGAATGTGGCAGGTCAACAACTGGTTTCATTATCTATCTAGGTTCTAATCCTATCTCCTGGAAGTCGTCGCGTCAAAAATCAGTTTCAAGATCGTCCACAGAAGCTGAGTACAAGGCCATTGCTCACACTACAGCAGAACTTGTGTGGATCAAGCATCTGCTTCTTGAGCTAGGGATTTCAATATCTCAATCCCCGGTGCTATATTGTGACAATATCGGGGCTACATATCTCTGTGCTAATCCCGTGTTTCACAGCCGCATGAAACACATTGCAATAGATTATCATTTTGTGCGTGAACATATTGCAAATCAGGTCCTTAAAGTTCGTCACATCAGCTCTAAGGATCAACTTGCTGATACCCTCACAAAACCACTCGGTCGACAAGCCTTCGTAGCAGCAAGAACCAAGATTGGCATCACCAATGGTTCAGCCATCTTGGGGGGGCGTATTAGCACATAATCATTCACTCACCATAATTGGATTCAGCACATGGGTTGACTGTGATACTATGTATATATGGTAGGATTTAATTGCTTATGAATCCCTATGATTAAGATGTGTAATTAGCTACAAATCCCTTTGATCACTCCTTGTATTGTAATTAATAAAGGTGATGTAGCTAATCAAGGAAAGGTGAACAATGCCATAGTCAAGACTGACAAAGCAGATTCAAAGGTTATATGTTCAGAAGTTATGAAATGTTATACCAAGACTGGGATCGATGTGTTTGGTATAAGTGGTGATTAGTTTTAACATTTACACAAAGTAGAAGGGGTCTTTTGTAAATATTTTAGTTAGTTCAGTTAGTCAGTTAGTTTGTTATTTTGAGTTTGTTATTTGACATGCTATAATAAGCATGATCACAGTCTTGTAATTCATTAAGAAAATATCCAGAAATCATTCTCTCATTTCTGAGTTCATACTTGATTTGTTCTTCATCATGAATGCCATCTCAAATCATAAGAGTAATATAAATTGGCATGTAATAGAATGAAAAGATAAGCTTCACATACTCTCATCATCTCATTCTATTCCTGTTGTTATAAAGTATAGGGTGTACGACTTCTGGCATTCCATTCTCACCCACCCACCTTCCCCCTCGCGCGCGAAGGATGCTCTTTTTTGAACTTTCTAACATTTCTTTTATGTTTCTTCTCATATCTGTGTGTCCCCAGGTAAATAAGATTGTACTGAGCCAGTTTGAATTATTCAAAACAATGTATAGTCCGTTGCTACAAGAGTATGCAACCAAGGACCTGTTGAGATTTTCCTCATCCGGTGATCAACAAATGAATTTATCTCAGGTCTGTCCAAGTCTTAAAGTTCTATGTTAACGAGCTCTGCAATTCCTTCTCATATACTTTTTTCTACTCAAACTTTGAATATGGCTCTCTTCTTGGAAATAAATATAACAGGAAAAGGATTCTTCTATTTTCTTGCTATTTTCCTTCACTATGTACTCTCATTTCTGCTTGAACATCCCACTCAGAGAATGAGGGGGCCAACCCCACCCCCATCCCACTCCACCCACCCACCGAATCTAAATCTGAGATGCTTTGTTGAACGTGGTACGTTGGTTTTTAGGCTGAATCCCCCCCCCCTTAAAGGAACTTACCACTGCTTAGTAATTTGGCCTATTGAGGTTAGTGTGAAAAGACGTTGCTCACAACTGCCGTTTGTCTCAGCAAAAGCTTTCCTATTAAGTTTTGGTTTTCACATCAAAACACAACTTTCGTTTTATATCATGATTTCTCATCTAGGTTAGTGTAAAATTTTCTCTTACTACCAAAATCTTCTTGCCTCGCCACGAGCTTCAACGTTTGCCTGGTCTTCCAAAATGTTCATCTCAATTTTCAGAACAGAAACACATACTTCCTATGTACTTTTTATTAATTGAAATTGGACATGCATGTTGTAGTAACTAAAGGATATAGGGAGTGGAATTTTAATTGTCAAGATGCTGGGCAGAAAGTCTAATACGTTTGAGCTTCTCTCTAGCAGGATTCCACCTTATCTGTAGCTTCCTCTCTCGTTTCTTTTCTCCCAGCAACTATCAGAAGTCAAATGGGTTTGAGCCTAGGAGAGAAGAAAATAAGAAATCAAACAGGTATGAGCTTTCAATTAGAGCAGAGTCAATATATACGAAACAAAACACTTCATTTGCATGATTCCATTTTCCCTCTCTAGGTCAAATCATTAGCGAAGTTGTGATTGGTTCAAAAGAAGATGCAGCGGAATGTATGAGAAAGGTTTTGAGAAGAAAGGTTATGGTTTCAAGTGGAAGGCAGGCTGTAGCTGGTCTACTCACTGTTGGTGGCTTTCGTGGAGCTAGATATCTTGCAAGTAAGATGCGTAAGGCTTGGAAATCTTGGACTTGAAAAATATCTCTATTCTGGTTTTACTCTTGTTGGTGGGGCCCAGGTGGATTTACGTCTTTTACTAGGAGCTGATGTGCAAGTTGAAGGCCTAAAGGGAACTGTCAAGAGCAATCAGCTTCATTCCTGGAATGAAGAGATCTGAGTTGAGACCCATCACATATGTTTGGACCGCATACTTTGTGTATTCTCGCTAATTTGTTGCAAAAGACAACCATGGACATTGATGTTTCAGAAATTTGGAACCATAATCTGAATCTCTTTTAGGGAAGCACTTGCAAGATCTGTAAAGGAATTATGCTCTTCCAATCCCAGAAGTGGTTAAATGTGAGAGTTGTACTCTTTTTTTTATTGTTATTATTTGATGTTCCCAAAGGAGTGGCTCACCCTCGATACCGGTTAAGAATGATCAAACTGTAACCGAAACCGGCCTGAATTCATTGAACTGGCCCGGAATCGGAATCAGCGAACCCGAAACCGTCATGAACCGTTCGAATCGGATATGTCGGTTTAGCAGTTCGGTTTCGGTTTATCCATTTCAAAAACCGTGAACCGGCGGTTTCAAACCGGACGAACCAGAACCGTGAACCGTCTGAAATTTTGTCACATTTGTCGGAATATAGCCATTATGCCTTTTAGCTAACGGCTAGTTGGCCATAAATAGTCGTTTTGACCCTTTTTAACCCTTTTTAACGAATTTTCAGTCCACAAAAAATAAAAATAAAATATTTTTATTATCCTAACATATTTTTTCAACTACAAATACCACCCAAGCCCCTCACAATTTTTTCACACAAACTTCCTTAACTCTTTCTTAACTTTCTCTAACGAGTTTCGTTAATTTATTTGATTCTCAAGCTCAAATCATAATCTTTCATTTGTTTAAGGTTTAGGATATGGTGTATGTATGGGTTTTAGGTATAGCATTGAATAGTTCGATTTAAGAGGGTATATATATAAAATTTAGGTATATGATTTAGGGGGTTAGCATATGGGGTATATGAGGTAGATGAATTAGGGTTTTGGGTATGGAGTATAAGATTTAGATTTGAGGGTTAGGGTATATGGTATATATGAGATTAAGGTAGACAAATTGGGTTTGGGTATGAAGTATATGATTTAGATTTAGATTTAGGGTTTAGGGAATATGGTATATATGAAATTAAGGTAGATGAATTAGGGTTTAGGGCATATAGTATACTCCCTCCGTCCCGGCCGACTTAGGACATTTGCTCCCGACACGGGGATTAAGGAAAAGGTAAATGTTGTGAGTGTAATTTAAAAATAGGAGAGAGAATAAGTGGAGGGAATAGTAAATTATAATGGTGTTGTGAGTATTAAAATAATGTAGGAGAGAGAATGAGTGGAGAGAATAGTGATTTAAGGTTTCCATTTTGGGCCGTCCTAAGTCGGGTGGGACGCCCAAAATGGAAATAAATCCTAAGTCGGCCGGGACGGAGGGAGTATGATTTAGATTTAAAGTTTAGGGTATAAGGTATAAGGTATATATGAGATTAATATAAATGAATTAGGGTTTAGGGTATGGAGTATATGATTTGGATTTAAGGTTTAGGGTATGGGTATATATAAGATTAAGGTAGATGAATTGAGTTTAGGGTATAAAGTATATGATTTACATTTAAGGTTTAGGGTATAAAATATATGGTTAAGGTATATAAATTAGGGTTTAGGGTATGAAGTATATGATTTAGATTTATGGTTTGTGGTATAAGGTATGTATGAGATTTAGGTAGATGAATGGTTTAATTCCACGAGGCCCCCTCTCCTCAAATCATTATTCATAAAAGCTTATGCAATATTCAAAAACCACACACAAATAAAGGTCGAGATCAAAATTCCATAAAATTCTCAAATCACGCGAGGGGTGCAATCGCTCGGTCTAGGAGTGCGATCGCCCCCTCAGTCCCCCCTTGTTTTCCCATATTTTTTCCAATTCTGGTATTATACCCTTAGGTATGTATAGGACAAGATTTTATTATTTTTTTAAGAAAATATGAAAAATGTGAAAAAAAATATTAAGTATAAAAATAATCCTGGTCTTATACCTTTAGATATAGGAATATATAAGAGAAGATTGTTTTAAAAAAGATGAAAATTGTGAAGAAAAAAAAATATCGTTATACCTAGGTATAAGAGTATTTTTACTCTAATGCCTAAGTATAAGAATAATTCTAGTCTTATACATTTAGGTAAAGGAAGGCATAGGAGAAGATTGTTTAATAAAATATAAGTCTTTTTTATTATTTTAAAGAAAAGATGAAAAATCGAGGAAAAAAAATTCTCTTATGCCTAGGTATAAGAGTTTGGTTTAAGAGCGATGAGGGAGGGGTATATGTGGGTGTGCGTTTATGTGGAATTTTGCATCTCGCTTGGGCTTTTATAACTTTAATGTCTCGCCCAAGGGCCCTAGATGAATTAGGATTTAGGGTATAGAGTATATAATTTAGATTTAAGGTTTAGGGTATAAGGTATATATGAAATTTAGGTATATAATTTAGAGATAGGGTATGAGATATATGATTTAGTTTTTCTTTTATATATTTCATTTGTTTAATTTTTTTTCTAACATTTTTATATAACTTTTTGGAAAAGAATTCAGTAATAAAAAATATATAAAACATTTTTTCCTATTCAATAAAAATAAAAAAAATTAAAGGGCGTCACTCGTTTTATATACTTTCATTTCTTTAATTTTTTCTTACATTTTATATAATCTTTTGTCAAAAATTCAGTAATAAAAAAAATTCTAAAACACTTTTTCCTATTCAATAAAAAAATTAATAAAATTAAAGGGTACCGTCCATCCCTTTTTTCTTTTATATACTTTCATTTATTTAGTTTTTTCTATTTTTTTATATAATTTTTTTGCAAATATTTTCAGTAAAAAAATAAAAATATAAAACATTTTTTTCTATGCAAAAAATAAAAATTAAAACTGTGTGAACCGAAAACAGGAACCGTGAACCGCCGATTTGAAACCGAAACCGTGAACCGAAAGTACACGGTTCCGTTTCGATTCGGCCTTTTTCGAAATCGGAATCGCCGGTTTCGTACTGGAATCGAAAACATTTTTGGTCATCCCTAGTACCGGTATAGGGTTTGAACTCCTCGCCTCCTCGCTTGGGACATAGTAAAAAAAAAAAAAACTAAAAGAATCTACAAACCCAAAAAAAATCTCATTTCAGCTAATAATCTACAAAAAAAAAAATAAATAAAAAATTAATTAATTAAATTCGTTGATGAGCTAATTTGAGTCTTAGAGATGGAGTATATCTTGATCTAAAAAGATCTTTTAGATTAATTTTGTGAATCCTATTTCGCTATACGAACTCACTTTGATAGTGAGGAAGAGGGCAAATTGTAATTCGGTTACCTAAGTTTATGTTTGTATTAATTTTGAAATTTGGTTCCTAATATTGAAAAAGTTTCAAGTCGATTTCTAACATTGACATTTTGTTACAAATTGATATAAAAGCTAACAAATTATTAATTTTTTTACGAAATTAAAGTCACGTGCAATGTAAATAACTTATAAGGGGCATGCTAATTATTTCGCATTGGGAAAAGTAATAAATTCCTCTTTAACATCAAAATTATGTGTCTTTATAACACTTGGTTAATGAAAAAAAAAGGATCAAAAATATAAATTAATTAAAAAACACGTAAAGTAGTGAGCGGTAATAACTATGGTGTTAATAGTGGTAGTGGTCAGTGGTATTGGGATTGAAATTAATATGAAATGACCATTATGACTCTTAAAAATTAAAGTGGGTGACGTATGACTTGAATTTTGTCAAAAAACTAATATTTCGTTAATTTTTACACCAATTAGCAACAAAATGTCAATGTTAGGAATCAGATTGCAACTTTTTCAATGTTAGGGAACCAAATTGCAACAGTGACACAAATATAGGTAACCAAATTGCAATTTTTCTGAGAAAGACTTGCATGTTCTTCAAATGGAAAAAAAAATATTATATGAGGCATTTCGAGAATTGAACTCATGTTCTTCAAATGGAAAAAAATTAAAATTATATGGGGCATTCCGAGAATTGAACTCGGGACCTCTCGCACCCTAAGCGAGAATCATACCACTAGACCAAATGCCCTTTGGGTGTCTTGTAGGGGCAAAATTTGGGTGTGCACAATTTGGTTGTCCGAGGGACAAGTTTGGTGTTTGGCGTAACACATCTGAGGCAGAGAGGAGTTCTGATTTTGTGATCGGGAGGTTAGATGTCAAGGTGAAGATTTATTGGGTTTGATGTCATCTAACTTGGGAACAAATTAGGGGATTGAACAAGGACAAATCGGTAATTCCTGTGACAACACCGAGGGGGAGACCGCGCCAGGCAAGGGAAGCGGTTGCGCTGAGTTTCTGCCATGTCGGGGCGATCGCGCATTGGCCAGATCGACCGCGCGCTAGGCGATTAGACAAAGGGGACGATCGTGCCCTAGCCCATTTTGGACCTGATCACGGCAGGTTTTTGATTTCTTGGAAAGTCTACCTTCGATTTTTTGGTTTATATGTCTTTTGGGGTCTTCGCTTTCTCTCCTGCGATGTATCGGAATCAAGTGTAGTCGAAGTGATGTGTTTAAGGATCAAGTTTGAAAAAGATCTTGTAAAGGACATTAGTTGGTGCCTTTCGAGGGTTATCGCTGAATGTCTTGAAGAGTGGCTGGGTTGCTGCCATCACTTAATTTTAATTGTAGCTTCTTGTTTTTGTATTTTTCTTTCCTTTCTTCTTGATGGACTACTTGTTCATCCTTTGTACATTGGTCTTGGGAAAGCTCCGTTTTTGTCCATCGTACTTTGGATGGTGTTTTACTTTTACCATTGAACTTTATTTTTTTCATTTTTACCATCGTACTACAAACAATGATGCCAGTTTATACCCAAATCTGGTATTTAAACTCATATTTTCGTACTACAAACAATATTATCATTTTATACGATGATAAAAATTAAATAATTAAATAAAGCTTGATGATAAAAGTAAAATACACCTCAAAGTACTATAGTAAAAAATGATGTTTTCCCGTCTTTATATAATACAATCTTCTTTTCTTACATATAAAAAAAAGACATTAGTTGGTGTGAGAAGGCTAGGACTAAATGGGTCAATGAGGTGGATTGTAATGCACTAATTTTAAAGATTTTCATTGGGAATAAGAGGTGTACGAACCTCATTACAAAGATGCAATTTTAGACACTATCTCAGTTTTTGAGGACTTGTTCCCGGAGGAGACTGATGCACACCTTTGCTAGATGGCTTGGTTGGTGTCCATCAAAAATGCATGGAAGGTTGGTTAGAGAGACTGTTTTTTACGAAGGAGGTTAGACATCAGTACTGAAATGGAATGAGACCAAATATGAATATGATTTTCTATGACCTTTTTACATTCTTGTTGACGGGGTTTTTTGGGGGCTCCAAGGTAATGATGTTTTTAGAAACAACATAAATTTTACCTTTATTACTTTGGTGCTTAAGATGAGTGATTTTAGTCTTGAAAGCTTGGTGACAAGTGTTTGTAAGTGATTGGTATAGCTCCAAAGGAGCTTATCAATGCAAGTGAGGTGGATATTTTATGTGTCATTGGGTTCATTGATACTGGTAGGGAAGATCACTAATCGGCAGCAGGGGGTCAGTGTTGCTTCAATTCCAAAGATCGCTATCTTTGGAATTGCCTGTTTGAGGTGGCTGGGGTTCTTCAGATTCAGTTCGGAGGGATGTGTAAAAGAGGAGACGCGAGACTTTTGTGGGAGTGTGGGGGGTGTATTTGGATGGAGAGGAACACAAGATTTTGAAAATCATTGCTTACCGAAGCATCTCTTGGGGGATAAAGTGTTGTCTTTAACCTCTCTTTGGGCATATGCTAATGGGGTCTTTTGAGGTGTAACACTTAATATATTGAAGAGAGACTGGGGTGCTGCTATAGTTTAATGTAGTAGTATTGTATTTTTTTCTTTTGCTCTTTGTATATTCATCTTCGAATATAATTATTGTTTCCTATAAAAAAAAAACTAAATGTTACTCCCTCCGGCCTATAATAGATGTGGCATTTGACTTGGTGCGCCAAGTGTTCCCCGTCAAACCCCTGACAATTGCCAAGAGGCTGTTCGCCAAGGTTCGAACCCGTGACCTTATGGTCACCAAAGAAGCAACTTAACCGTTGCGCCAAGGCTCGCCCTCTTTTTATACATTGCTAATACAATGGTAAAATTGCACTAAAATTATTTCCTTATTTAGAAATGCAACATTTCTTTTTGGTTCATGGTGGGGCCTTGAACAACTCTTGTGCTCTTAAATGTTGTTAGACAGGGAAGTAGGTTGAGTCGGTCCCAACTTAGAGGGAGTGGGCTGGTGAGATTTGACCATAGTACATACAGATCCATGGAAGTTCACTGTGCAAGATTTGAAAACCCTGCAGGGGCTATGAGTACGCAGTATATATAACTCATACTCCCTCCGTCCCACTATACTTGACACTTCTTTCCATTTTGGGCCGTCCCACTTCACTTGACACCTTCCAAAAATAACCTAGTTTTTATATTTTTATATTAGATGGACCCCACCACTAATTCTCTCTATTCATTTTCCACCACTCAATTTATTCAACCAACACTACTATTTACCCCACTCATTCTCTCTCTTCATTTTCTATCACACATTTTTTTTATTTAATTGTTTCTTCTTAGTTCCCGTGCCCACTCCTTGGGTGTCAAGTATAGTGAGACGGAGGGAGTATTCCCTAACATATTGTACAATATGATAAGCATATCAATAATTCTAGAGTTCTTTTGATTCTTTGTTTCTCTAGATTTAGAATTTGCACAGTTGTAAATTTTTGTAATTAAAAAGTTTGTGTATTAAATTAGAGATTGTATTCAACAATTGTCGGTAGATGATAATATTTTTGCCCTCTACCCAGCCCATGAATGTAGCTAAGTTGATGAACCCCGTATATCATTATGTTGTGTAATTAATTTATTTTCTGTCTTGTTATAAATATGATCTCTCTGTCCGCCCGAGAATATTTTGAATCAACACCTCGAATGCACCCAATAGATCCATGAAAGACTAGATGGAATTAGCGTATGCAAGTAAAGGGAAGTACGTGCGTTTATCCTTCATCCTTGCCCGGGAAGAAAACATGACTCAAAACACAAAACAAAATGATTATAGAATCAAGGGCGAAGAATATACAGGAGGGTTAAAATATATTATCTACAACAAAATTTAAGATGGAGTGAAAATATGGGACTTTAGGATGGTAGCAGCAGTGATCAATCACTCCAGTTATCTTCATCAAGTGCAGGAGTCTGGCCATTTCTCTTCCATTCATTCTGCATGTCAACCCCAAGCGATTATTTACTCCCAGCTTCATAGCAACTAATATCCCCCCTCCGTCCCGAAATGATCTTCCAGTTTTTGTGTTGTCACTATGAAGGTACTTTGAGCAATAAATTTGGGTTAGTTTAATTATCCTAATGAAAATTCAAAACTCGTTATTGATACATCATTATAAATACTACCAATAACTAATTTGAGATGCTCATTAGGATAATTAATTTAACCTAAATTGTTGCTCAAAATACCTTTGTAGTAGTGACAACAAAAAAAGTAGGAAGATCATTTTGGAACGGAGGGACTATGTAATCTTACTAGATACTTCCTCAGTTTCATTTTTATTGCCACGCATTTATAATGCCACAGAGAATCTCACAATCAAGGATTCATAAAATACCTCGACCATTGTTTGAGACTATGATGTACCCTTCAGTTAAAGGTATTGTAAATCAACTAGTCTCAAGTTACTCGAGTAAATAGTCCACATGGTAAGAGGCAGTAGTTTTGGGACGAGTAAGACTAACGTCAAAAAAAAGCTTACAAAATTTTGGGCACAAACTGATTTGGCAAAGTTTGATTAGATGTTGTGCTTGTAAAAAGCCCCATTATTCATTCATTGAGTATCCAATCAACAACTGACAAATCAGTTTGTGCCCAGAATTTTGTGAGCTTTTTTGTGCCCCTAGCATTGCCCTTTTGAGACTGCTAAGAAAAGCTCGCTAAGATATACGGAGTATGAGAATAAGTATATATCTAAGCAGATTCCATAATAAATAGTATAGGTTACTGTTCTGCGTACCACATCTTCAGAATTTGAATTGGATGGAGACCAGATAAGAATATGCCTGTCACTACCACCTGTATAAAGTTCCTGCAAAAAGACATGCAGAAGTTTTGCATCGCTTACTAGAGAGAAGTGATCATAGGTATCTAAACAATTCAAAATTTTAAAAACTAGAAAAACGTAAGTACATCAACCAATGTATTACAATCATGTCAATCTGGTTAGTTCATGAAACCCACAAGTGATATTATGGTATTTGACCAATCACATGCTAGACACAGCAGGAAGTCAAAATTGGAACATTAAGTTCACGATCAAGAAAGCTACCAAAAGAGAGGAATAAGGTGGTACCTGATCCTGGGAGTTGTACCAACAACAATTCACAGACTCGTAGTGTCCATGAAGTGTCATCTTAGTCTTTCCTGACCACACGTCAAATGCCTAAAGAATTCAATGTACAAAATAAAAATTATTGACATTTCTATTATCAGAAATAAAGGGGGGTTGATAATACTTAAATCACGTACTTTAGCAGCAGTTGCGCATGGAACAAAAACAAGGGCTGAATCTTCCGTTACTGACAACTGTATGGCCCTGCTGGTTTGTAGGCGCACGATTTCATAGTGCACAAGCGTGTTGCATCCAGACTCTATATCCCACAACCTCAGCCTTGAATCAGAACCTGATATCAAAAATACAAGGACCATGGAACAAAATGAGATTGAAGCTCGATCAATTCTAGCGAAATGAACTTTAAAATCAGAGTTACTTGTTCGAAAATTCATCAACCAGAATTTAAAGAATATAGTATCTTCTCTATTTATTTCTTTTTCCCTTTCTCTACTAGAAATATAAAAGCTACCCAGAGTTTGAAAATGTATCTTCATTTAATCACATATTTAGTTCAGCAAATCAAGCTCAACCTGCACTCAAAAGATACATGCCATCTTCAGTAACTTTCAGCCCAATAACAGCACCATAATGAGCAGTGGCACGATTCTGACTAGACAATAAACCTGGATGAAGCCTTTGCTTGGCAGATCCCTTGACTTGACTGAGAATTCTGCTGCTAGAAGACTGCTTTAAGCCATTCCCATGAGCAACTCTTTTTGGTGGTGCGCGGGTTTTTACAGATGAACTTGCCCCTGATGAAGAGGCTTTTGAGGTTGACACCTGACGGAGCACGAAGTTATTAGTAAAATTAGTAAATTACTCAGAGATTCAGAAGCAGTTTTCTGCTTTAAGCCATTCCATGTTTTACTATCTATTTCTGGTCAAAATCCATCGTTTTTCATTTTTTTACTCTCAACCTTACTACTCTACTGCTTTTTATTATTACTACTACTACTCCTTCCGTCCCAAAATAAATGTCCAAAAGATCTTCAGATTTACTCTTGATCAAGAGCAAATTTGAAATTTTTTGGACATTCATTTTGGGACGGAGGGAGTACTTATATTCTCTCCCTGTTTTACTATATTTTGCTCATGAACAACTACCCCTATATTCTAACAGCAAAAACTTGCCACTAAGTCCAAAGGATAAAAGCTGATTTAATTAATCAAATGAGCCTGTAAAACATTTTAAAAACTATCAATCAAGAACTTTGGAGGGGATTGAAAACGAAAACAGAACCTTATTATTCATACTGGTGCGTCCTGGGATAGGCGGGCGTCTTCCAAGCTGGGAATGAGACTGGTCTAAAACAGAAAAACATCCTGCCCGCCTAATATCCCAAAATCGTATTGCACCATCACATCCCCCTGTTACCAATACCCATTCACTCGAAGTAGACCATTCCACTGCCATTACACCATCTGACACCATGATAGTAATATGCAATCAATCAATAAAAGTAAATGCATGGTTAAAACCTTATAGGTCTATAGCACGACAATATCACATAACCAATCAATCCAATCAGGAAAAAACAGTACGAGGGGAGAGGGTCAAGCCAAACATTAGATACAATAGAAATTCACATAGGATCATATTTGGGAGAGGGAGAATTGGATTATCATGTACAGATACAAAAGCATAAACAGAGCCCTCAAGTGAAGGTATAACACTAAATAACCTTTAAATCGTCAATGAATGATATTTAATCACAAAGCCAAGAAATCATAGAAGTACTCACAAAATACTCACAAAATGGACTTAAGAGGTTCATTCTTCTAGAATTAAACATGTGGTAGCCAGCGAAAAGTACCATTTTTTTATAATTTTATTCTAGAGGGTGTCTCTAACCACGCATTCTTTAGCAACTTCATTGCAACCATACACATAAATATGGAGGGGAAGAAAGCAGAAAAAAAATTGCCATGGAGAATGATAGAATAATTGGTGAGAGAAATTTTAAAAGACAAGTAACTTCATCTCTATGTTACTAGCTCATTTCAAAGACACGTGAGTTTTAGTTTTTTTTTTTTCTAATTTTGATTTAAGAGAACACCATTTTCTGTGACACGGACAAGGAGCTCAGAATTTGAATTTAGCCAAATGCTTTCATGATTTTTTGAATCTTGCAACACAAGATTATCCATCCACATGGACTAATAGCTATGCTGAGGAAAATCTAACAGAAGTAATAATTTCTGGCAATAACCCATCAGCTTACCCCGATGACCAGACAATGTATGGGCAAATGCCCCTGAAGCCACGTCACAAAGTCGGACTTGAACATCTTCAGTTCCCGCGGCAATTAGCATGTGAGATGTAGCCAACGAAGACATGGCAGTTCTATAAACCTTTCCTGGCATTTTGAAATTCATCACCACCTAAAATAAATCAGGAAAGTGAATATTACTTTTCAGCTGGAAAGGATCACTATAGCATAAAGTCCTAAACAGGATAGATGTAATGTTGGGATTGGCCTGTCAAAGCTGACTCACTACCCATTAACCTACCCAACCCAATAATTAGCCAACCAGACCCAACCCATAAAAACTAGGTAAGTCACCCTAAGTCTCTAACTCAATTAATTTTAGCTAATCTGGGTTTAACCTGTCAACCTGATACAACCTGGATTAACTCAGATCCAACTTAAGAAACTCTCCATCTCAAACACAATATACGCACATCCACTGTTCAACTTATAATGCATCGATTTCCTTCCTCTGTCACTTACCTCACTTCACTGCATTCATCCTCCTCTACCGCGGTTGATGGGGCTTTGCCGGATTTGCTGAAGCCTGAAGCGTTATTGCCGGATCTCCTCCTCAATCACCCTTCTTTCTTTTTTCTTCTCTTAGATTCGGCATCGAAGAAAGAAAAAATGACTGAATATTTATTGAGTATAATAGATTTGAAGTTTCATTCATTAATTGTTTACAGTTAGGTTAATTGTTGCAAAATAATGAAAATAGATTGGGTTGAAGAAGAAAAGAATGATTTGTTTTGAGTTGGAATCTTTCTCTCCCATGGAAATTGAGATTCAGAGTACTGTGGGGTTCTTTTGTCAGATACGATGGTCTTCAAAAAGGCTTGTAACTCAGCAACACTTTTCTCCTTTTCTTTTAATAGGTTGACCTGGGTTGAACCCAACACATTTATTACCCGACCCATTAAACCCATGAAACAAATGGGTCTAATGGGACTCAATCTGTTATAGCCCATAATCTGCTCCGATCCAAGCCAATTGACAGGCCTAGTTGTGAACTACAAATTATGAGAAGAAGAAAAGGAGCAACAACAATGAAAGGTCCATACCTGAGTGGTATTCGTATCCCAGACATTGATGTGATGATCATATGATCCTGTTACGAAAAGACCGGTGTCAATCGGATACCATATGGCTGTGGTTACTGCATATTTATGCCCGCTTTGATGCTGCTTATCTACAAATAGTATGGAATTATGTTTCGCAATCAGACCACCTCCCTCATAGTCTGTTGCACGTTGAATATCATAAACAGCAACCGATGCATCTGCAGCTCCAGATAGCAAATATCTTCCCTCTGTCAAATCAACCTGATTTCATGATCAAACAATAGGCCATCCAAGTTCTTTTTTATACCAGCATAAAGTTTAACATGCATCTATATCCAGCTACTTGCAGCTACAGTGAATGTAAGACTTCCATGATTCTAGTTTTGTTTGCAGGAATTCCACGATTCTGGTTTTGGTATAATATGCAGAAGAGGCTAGCTTAATATCTAAAGAAAAAAGCTAATAGGATGAAAAGATGTTTTTTGAGGTCCTTATGCCTAGCATTGAAAAGAAAGGTTATTCACCATATCAATATCACAAATCAATAGTGGGGTCTGTTTGGCACCTACAAGGAACCCAACCCTTTGATATGCCAGTCTATTTTTCTCTTGTTCCTCAAAGTGATGGAGTAAGATATTGATTTCTCATTACGAAAAAAATCTTTTGATTGCATGATGGACTCCCTAGGAAAAATTGGTGCTCGAGTAAACGAGTTGCTCTACCAACTGAATTATAGCCCTTATGAACATAAGGGTAATATTCAAAGCATAAATAACTATTTTGAAGAAGTAAGCATTACATTTATTTATTTATTACTTGTAGCTTAACTTGTTCAATACTCCCGTGCGGAAAATCTTTAACAAGCCAAACTTTTGAAGGTTGAAAGCCATCATGAAATTGCACTAAATTTATTTTTCTCTTAGAAATGAGACTTTTGGGGAGACAGGCGATAACTGTAAACGAGATTCAATGACTGGAACATACCATTAAGGGAAATTATTACTTCACCACTGTGTACAAGAAGAGTATATAACTGAAAATCATAAGCCTAAAAAGGAAAAGAGATACTTCAATCAATACTCCCCTTTACATTTGTACTAGTACAAAAAACATACCCTAATTGGAGGTCAGAAATGCAAACTCCTGGGGATTTCAAAAATTCACGGAACATAACATAGATTAGGTTTAAGATTTTACCTGAAGAGAGTTAATGGAGCCACGGTGAGGTGAAACAAGCTCTTTGTGATTGGAGAGCTGAAGAGAGGCGGCTCGATTAGATCGAAGGCGATTCCGAAACAAATTAGGGGCGAGTTTACCCGATTCTCTATCGTTAATTTCCTTCCACGACATTCTCCTCGCATCTTTTTCTGTATATTCCCCTCCGATTTTTTCTAGCAAATCCAACCCCCGAATTAGATATCTATGGTTATGGTGGAGTATGAAATTACTCGAAGGTAAAGAACAGTTGGAGGAATCAAAACTCTTGGATCGCCATGGATGCAGCTTCGATGAGCTCAATTTGCATACTCTTTTCTTCTGCTTGGATTTCGTGGTTAAATCCAGCAAAGTAGTGATAGAGAAGCAGGCAGCCTTATCAGTATTTACTCCTCTTATAATCCCTCCGGTTCAAAATATTTGCATTTTTTTTCTCAAATAAATACTCCCTCCGTCCCACCCCACTTAAGAAAACTTTCTATTTTGGGCGTCCTACACACTTAAAAATTCCCAAAATGGAAACCTTAAATCACTATTCTCTCCACTCATTCTCTCTTCTACATTATTTTAATACTCATAACACCATTATAATTACTATTCTCACTCATTCTCTCCTATTTAATTTTTACACTGGCGGCAGCTTTTCCACTCATTCTCTCTCCTAATACTATAATAATATTCCTTAATTCCCGTGCCATTTCAAAATTTTCTAAGTGGCCTGAAACGGAGGGAGTAATACTGTAATTCATTTTTAAAATTTTATTTTCCAAAGTAAGTAACTGTTCATATTATTTTCTAAATGTCTTATTTTTTAAAACTCACTACACCGTATAGCGAATTTGACTGTGATCGATCAAACTCACTACACGGTGTAGCAATTTCCAAGTAATTAGGCTTTACCGATTTGTAATTAATCACGACAATTAATTTTTGAGAACTCACTACACCGTGTAGCGAGTTTGACCGTTCAAATCAAACTCGCTACACCATATAGCAAGTTCTCAAAAGCCCATTTTCCCCAATTCCGACTTACAGTCTTCATTTCAAAAAAAAAAAAAAAATCTAATTGTAAATACCCAAATTCGGATCGTTACAATCCGTTAACTCACACTTTCCAAGTTAACGAGACTTTTCAGGACTGCCCCGAGCATTCAAAAATTCAAAGTGTATTCAACACACGTTCGCACACGTGAAAATACCCTTTTTCAGAAATACGCAATTTCGGGTCTTTTCGAAACTGTTCCGACATTTATTCGGACAGTTATTTAAAAAACAGTCAAAACCCGGCCCGACGGAACAAAATGGCTTTGCTTAATGACTAAGCTGGACAGATGGCACTCATGCATGGGCCCTCAAGTTACATCAATCCAATCCAAGGCTAGAAAAGACCAAAATACCCTCAAACTGAAGGAGTGGCCGTCCGACCTGTTCTTCATGATCGCCAATCAGTCAAGCAATGTTTCCAAATACCCAAAAAGCCCTCAAATTTGAAAACTGCGGTCTGACGGCTGTTCTTCGCCTTGACAAACTTATAAATACAGTCCTTCCCATTCAGTAAATGGTGATGTTTTTTAACCCTCCTGCCCATTCACCTCGATTCCAGAGCCCCACAACCCTCTGTAAGCCTCGAAAACACCTCGATTTGCATGAAAACAACGTTTTTCAAGCCAAACACGAGTCAAACACGACCTAAACACCTTTTAAACACCGTTTCGTATCCAATATACGACCTCTCGAGTAAAAGAGTCAAAACCTAGCCATTGGTAACACTCTCACTCTCAAACTCCGATTCATCTCTTTTTTACGTGTCCTACGCTATTTCTGATCCGATCAAAACCTTTAAAATGTAGACAAAACGCTGTCTACGGGTCCCGAAGTAATCCTCTCTCTATCACTTTTCTCTTTCGAGAAAAGTGATTTAGGGTTAAAACGGAGATCTTGACCCGTTTTTATAATTTATGTCATTTACCGTTCGAGCCGTTTGGTTTGTCGATCGTCATTTTCATCGTCCGAACCGTTTGGTTCGTTGATCGTTATTTACCTTCCGGGTCGTTCGATCCATTGATATTGTCATTTCAATACCGCTCTTTACCGTCTGAACCGTTAGGTTCGTTGATCACATCTTTTACCGTCCGGATCGTTCGATCCGTTGATACTGTCAATTCAATACTGTCATTTACCGTCCAAACCGTTCGGTTTGTTGATCGTATTTACTTTAACGTCCGAGTCACAAACTGACTTGTCGATCGTCATTTCAATACCGTCATTTGCCTTGAAGGCCTTTTCCTTCTCGTCATTTTATCAAAAAGGGTAACGTTATAATGTCCGATTCAAAAATCAAAGTTTGTCATTCAAACTCCTTTTTAAACTCCTTCAAAATCAAAGTTTGTCATTCAAACTTAAACCAAAGTTTGTCATTCAAACTCATTTTCAAAAGTAACACGAACACACACACACGCACGATTTTCAAGAAAGGTAGAAAGACTCGTCAATGCGAGGCGTTTCAGGTGATCTCAATTTTACTCTTCCCGAAACGTAACGTGACCTCCGAACCTAACAATCTCTGTTCTAACAGTTTTTTCCTAAGTTTTGGCTCCTAATCAAAACGACCTCCTTTTCAAACATCTTTTTCCCAAGTTTTGGCTCCTAATCAAAACGACCTCCTTTTCAAACAGCTTTTTTCTAAGTTTTGGCTCCTAATCAAAGGGATCCTTTCAAATAGCATTTTTCAAAGTTTTGGTTCATAATATAAAACGACGTGGTGACTCTCTTTTCTGTGAAATCAAAAAATCGCTTGCAGCCCTCGCGATCCGGGTAATTTCAGTTGGCGACTCCGCTGGGGACTTAACATGTTTTTTCAAAACTGCTTCGTTTTAAAAACATTCCGTGGGTCAAACTTTCGTTTACCCTTCCTCGTTTTCGTGCGTGTGTGTTTTCTTACTATTTCGTGTTACTTACTTTTCTTTTCAAAAAAGAAAATTCAAACAGCTCTGATTTTCAAAACATTGGACTGTTTTCAAAAAAATGTGTTGCTTTTCATTCCTTTGAAATCATAACATGTTCGTGCATATTTGTTCATAAATTGGTTTTCGTGCAATATTTTGAACTGCTCATAAATTCTTTAAAACAAATTCTGAAAATCTCTATTTTACTCAGAAAAAGAATTTAGTGACCGCACACTATGCGCACTGTTACCATGTACACTGCACACTACAACTCTTAACCCGAGGTGACCGTTCAGCTGCAACTTGATTGGCCTTCCTATGCCTCTTTCGTGCATACGGGGTCATCCCAAACAGCCCATCCTAGCCCGTGTAACCATGCACTCTTTGTGTCACACTTCGTCCAAGACCTTGGTTGGTTTTTGGCTTAGTTCGTGTCATAAAGCCTAAGTGTATGTTTTTTTACACTGATCTCCCTCACAAGTCAAAACTTAAAAGTTCAGATCGAAGGTTGTTTCTTGACCCGGAGTCTTAGCTTTTGGCTTTGACTTTGACGCAGAACCGTGTTAAAAAACATACCCGAAGGTTCAATGTGACAAAGTGTCGTCAAACCCTCAAAGTATGAACCATGCCGGTCACAACTTGGCCAACGCCAAAAGCTAAGGCCCCTCGCTAAAGCGAGTAAAGAGAGGTCATGCTGAAATTTCGGCACGATTTCTGCCTTAACTCGAGGATGTTGACCTTGACCGTGACCCGTATGGCATATGCGTTGAAAGTTTACATGACCGGCTAGCCTTAAGTTCACTTTTCCTTTTGTCGGTGGAATCCGCTTGCCCTATAAGACCCTCGCTCGGGATTGTCAGTACCGGGAAGACGATTTACAGGTGAAAAATGAGGGGTCTATAGATGTAGTGTCGGGATCTACTGATTTAAGACCTAGAGTAGTTGCGAAAAAGAAGAGCAATCTTTTCCAACCAATTAGGATTCTGAGAAAACGCGTTTTAAGTAAACTTAAGCGATAACTGCACGTAGCACAAGCCCAAAGCCTTGAGCCAAATACCCCTTCCGAAACCTAAGCCCTACCTTTCATTCCTTGCAGCAAACAAAGAGTGGTTCAGAATCCCGGGTCATCGTCTCGCCAGAATTACAGTTACGAAAGCGTCAGACAGTTCTTCAGTTTCCTCAGTTCCTACAGCCAGATTCTCCGATATGTCAAACTCGTCGAGAAATCGTGACGGGAATGGAACCCCGCCACCGGTAAACGACATGACACTGGAAGAAGCCATCCGGGCCTGTGAGGTTCACAAGAAACAGAAAGAAGATCAGCAGAATTTTGTGGTACAACTTCTGAATGAGCGAGGTATAACAGCTATCCTCAGTCAGATGGTACTTTCGTCCTAATCGAGGACGACGATCCTCCCCGATCAGCTCCCCAAACTTTCAACCAGGTTCCTCCGCCTTTGAACTACGGAAATCCTTCGATCCAAGGACATAGCCGACCGAGGCTTCATATTGCCACTTCTCAAGGCACCCCTATCATACACGGCCAAGCCAGTTCTACCCCCTTCATTCAATATAACCAGCGCAGCGCTGGACCATCTCAAACAGATCCCAATATCCTCCTGGGTTCAACCCGTTACCTATATACGAACCTCAAAACAACGGGACAAAATTTCGGTTTAACCCAGAAAAGGCCCCAGCCTATCCAAATATCTCAAGCCTGCCACCTTCAATTACTGCCTCTCTGATAGCAGCACCCGACACCAAGCCTCAAAGTCCACCATTAAATCCAACCCTGGCCTGGATGGTCGAACAAGTGAAAGATCTGAGAGCCAGCATCGGCAGCTCCAAGAAAGAGACTCAAATCTACAGATCTGGGAATGGTCACGCCTCTTCCCGCCAAGTTCAGAATTTCAGAGATGGACAGATTCGACGGAACTGAATGCCCTCAAACTCATGTTGACACTTATGTCCTCGGCATGAGAGCAAAAGGGGCCACCCTCCAACAAATGGCCGACCATTTCCAGCACACTCTCAAGAGTTCAGCGCTACGGTGGTTCCTAAGGGTCAAGCCCGAAGATCGTCATACTTGGGATCAGATCAGCAACATCTTCCTCGAACGGTACCGGTCCAACCAGGAATGGGAAACGAGTCGTGAAGACTTAATCACCACCGAACAGAAAGCAGATGAAAGTGTCGAGGAGTTCTACAAAAGGTGGAGCTGGAAACTTTCCAAAATCATGGAACCTCTTTCCAAAGACGAACAGACGCGGATCTTCAAATGCTGCTTGAGTCCATCCATCAGAACGCTCATCAGTCAGTCCATCCATCAGAACGCTCATCAGTCACCACTTCTTCCCTGATCTCCGTGCTATGGTCAATGCGGGTTCCTAGTTCGAGAAGGACCTGAAAGAAAAGCTGGCTACAGTTCTGTCTTACAGATACATAGCAACAACTGCATCAAACCCTGCTGTAAGTACCCCAATCTGGATCACTCCATTTCAAACACACGGGAAGCACCGCAGACTCACACAAACGTGATCTCGAACACCCGTAGCCTTCAAAAACCCCAAAAACCACCAACCAAACCAAGGGGGGCCATTCTGGGATAAAAAAGTGCAAAAGAACTTTTTAGGAATTTTGAAAAATATGGAAAAGCAAGACTGGTACGTGCGGACCACTTTGCTTCCAGACATCATAATTACAAAATCCTCTTAAAGTCCACAATATTCCCCTAAATCCAGGAAAACCAAAAAAATGGTAATGGCAGCTTGTGTCGTGCGACACACTTTGCCAGAATCTGGACCCTATAAATAGAGGGCTCCCCCTCTCATTTTTCACACATCTCCCTCTTCTCCTCTCTACCCCTAGCCTTTAGGCACCCCTCTAAGACCCTTCGGGGCAATCTCGGTCCCTTTCGGTTCCAAGTGGGGCATTTTGAGGCCCCTCGTGGTACTCCGAAGCCCTGCGAGCGCTCCCGAGACGCTCTCGAGCTGCCCCGAGGCACTCCCGAGGCATCCCGAAGCCCTGCTGGTCCATCCCGAAGCCTTGCCGGTCCATCCCGAGGCATTCCAGCCCATCCCGAGCCATCCCGAGGCATCTCGGTCCATCCCGACGCACGCCAAACCTCTGCCCGAGCACAACCGACAATCCCGACGCACGCCGAACCTCTGCCCGAGTCCAGTCAACGATCCCAACACACGCCGAAACTCTGCCCGAGTACACACCTGACACTCCCGAGACACGCTGAAGCTCTGTCCGCAGACATCGGTACATCCCAAATCAATCCCGGTCCATCCCGGAGCACTATTCAACACTCAAACACTATTCCCAAGCGGAAGACAGACACGAACCAACATTGGTAAGGTTTCCTTCCATTACTATTTCAATACATAGTACACAATGTAGACATCATATACATCATGCATTTTTAAAAGCACATACACACACACACAACAGTTAAAGAAAAAGGGGTAACGAAAGACTCGTTTTTACGAGGCGACTCGGGTGAGCTCTGCTATTCCCTTCCCGAGGCGTAACCTGACCTCCGAACTCAAAAATCTCATCATACAATAACAGTTTTTTAAACTAAGCCTTTTTTCAATGTTTTGGGCTAAATCAAAACGGCGTGGCGACTCTACAAACGAAAACGCAGCGAGACACCTCTCGACTTCGAAAACCGCGAGATGTCGGGGCCCGCGAGCCAGATCCGTGTAATTTCAGTTGGCGACTATGCTGGGGAAATTTTGTTTTAAAAAACTTTTAAATTTTTTTTTAAATACAATGATGAGGGTCAAACTTTCATTTTACCCTTTCTTTAGCTGTTGTGTGTGTGTGCATGTGCTTTACTTTTTATTTACAAAAAAAATAAAAATATAAAAAAATGCATCATAATACATCTGTGTATATACATTTAAAAATTCTTCAAAACTTTCTGTTTTACTCAGAAAAAGAATTTTAGTGACCGCACATTACTCGCACTGCTGCCTCGGTACACCGCACGCTACTCGCACTGCTGCCTCGGTATACCACACGCTACGCGCACTTGCTGCCTCGGTGCACTGCACACTACAACCCTCAACCCGGAGTGGTCTCAGTTGCATTTCAATTGGTCTTCCTGACGCCTTTCAGACGCGCACGGGATCATTCCAAACATCCCATCCTAGCCGGTGTAATCGGCCATGCATTGCTGCGTCACGCTCTGTCCGGACTCGGTTGGTTTTTACCCCGATCTTGTCATATATACGCTGGATACATGTCCCATGCCGGCCATTTACTGGGTCGAAGCTCGGAACTCAAGATCCCTTGCGCAAGCAAGACGATGAAAGGTCATGCTAAAATCTTGACCCGATCTTGATTTCCAAAGCTACACCCAGACGATACTCCGTTTCGGATATACATCCATTCCCACATGACACCATGTCATCAAGCCTTACGTCAGCCATGACAATATGACCTAGCCAACGCCTAATGTCACAGATCCCTTGCGCAAGCAAGGTGAAGAGAGGTCATGCCGAACTCTAGACTCGATCTTGACTCAGGTGCCGGCTCGACACACTATTCACATGGCCGACGCATTAAAACGAACATGACAGGCTCAGTCCTTAGGTTCGATTTTTCTTTTAGGCCGGTGGAAACCACTTGCCCTATAGGACCCTCGCCCGGGGCTGTCCACTCCGGGATGTCGAAATACAGGTGCAAAACGAGGGGCTTATAGCCGCACAGATGGTCTACACTGACCCAGGATCTAGCATAGTTGCGAAAAAGAAGAGCAATCTTTTCCAACCAACTTAGGATTCTGAGAAAACACGTTTTAAGTAAATTAAAACAACGAAAAAGCATAAATAAAAAATAAAAAAGGAAACTGCATGTCGCATGAGCTTCCACCCCTTTATCCAAAAAAGGCCTTCCCATGTCTAAACCTTACCCGTCACCCCCTCCAGTGAACCGAGAGTGGTCGAGAGTACCCGGGAACTGTCTTTCCAGTGTCAAAGCCGCAAGGTCCCACATCCTTCCCAGTACAGCCACCAGGGCAGTCCATCAACTCCTCATGGCCAGGTCGGCAGATAACAACGAGGAAAATGGGATCTTACCCCCGAGAAATTTCCCAACAATGGAGAAAGTTTGGCAAGCTGTCATAGCCCTCGAAAAACGCCAAGGCGATCAACAGGCCTGGATTGAAGGTGTCATGCATCATTTTGGAACATTAGCCACCCCCCAACCATCTGGGGCTCCCAAGGACGTACCCGCTCCCGCAGCTCCCAACGTCTCTCATTGTCTCCCACGATCCAATCCTTTGCCCTCGTACTAGCCCTGCAGCTACGACATAAAGCCATAAGACCCCCCAGGGAAAGATGGGCCCAGTCAATGCCCCGAGATCCCAATACCACCGCAAAATGATGAACACATCTGGTGGGACGTCTGCGATTGCCCCACTTGTCTGGAAAGGGATTTCCTAGACGAAATAAACGAGGATCGCCCTCCAAGAAAGAAGAAACTCTCTTCTCAACAAAAACTGAAAAAGAGATACGAAGCCGGCGATCCCACAGTCGGAACCCTCGAAGAACCGTCAGGAAGGTTTGACTACTACGTCATCTAATCCAGCAAATCTCCTCAGCCTAACTCTACGCAAGACCACGACAATTTCTACTCCATGATCAGCTGGGACGAGCTCCGCACAGCCACCAACAGCCCAAGGGTCCTAACACCCCAACCCTTATCTTAGGAAGACATCAAGGCCACCGTTGACACTTCAACAAAAGCAATAACGGTGAACGAACTGAAATGCGAGGCATGGCCCTACGCCAACCAAGGTCCTCCCATGACAGAAATGGGAGAAACAAGCAAGGAAGTGAAGCCAGAAGTGAACGTACTGACGCGTTCCGGCCAAATCCCGGTGAATCCTCCAAGGACAGACAAAAGGCCAGCCGTCCCTGAGCCTCGAACTGAAAAGGGCCCCTACGCCAAAGAAGCTGAAGCACTTGACCCCGAAGGCTGAAGACCCGATCTTAACTCAGCTCTAGCGCACTCAGGCCAACATATCCCTCTGGTCCTTACTCACTTCTTCCTATCCGTACAAACTCAAGCTGGAGGAAAGCCTGGCTCAGACCATTGTACCTATCAATGTGACACCAGATGAAGCTGTCCAAATGATCGGCAACGTTCACTACAGCAACATCATCACTTTCACGGAGCTCGACCTCCCAAAATTCGGGGATGACCACAACGATCCTCTCTATATAAAGTTCAACTTGACGAGCGTCGCCTCCCTCGGGTCTTGGTAGACGGAGGATCAACCATGAACGTCCTCCCATCCAAAATGATGGACTTGCTAGGGATCAAGCCGACTGATCTAAAGCCTTCAACTTAGAAAATCAAAGCATACGACTCAACATCTCGCTCCATCTTGGGAATAGCCACTTTGAACCTGTGGTTTGGAAAGCAGATGATCCCGACAGACTTCCAGGTTATCGACATCCCGATCACCTTCACTGCCATCTTGGGACGCCCTTGGCTATACCAGATCAATGGGGTGGCATCCACCCTACACCAGTGCGTAAAGTTTGTCCAAGGAACAGATCTCACCATCATCTATGGGGACAACATAACTACTGAAGGGACCAACACAAACGGCATCCCAGTCCTGGAGATCAAGCACGACAACCACGACATGATGCTGACAGGGTTCACAGTCGAAAGCCCGAAGGCCCAAGTATGCCACATAGACCTTCCCCTGACTTGGGATCGGATCCCTCCTCTCATGAAGATGATGAGGCTCATGAACTACATTCCGGGGCTTGGTTTGGGAAAACGCCATCAAGGTACCCAACAAATCATCGAGGTCAAAGAACAAAATACCAGCCATGGCCTAGGGTACGTCCCTACTCCCAAAGACGCTGCGAAAAATAGAAAAGTTGCACGGAAACGCTCCGCTACTGACAAAAGAGGCTTGCACGCAATCTCCGACCTCTGCCCTTACAGCTTCGACATGGCCCGGTTCATCACAAAGAAAGCCGGCAGTTTGAATGAAGACACACAGAGCTGATCAACGCCAAACAAAACTGGTCAGCGACAATGGACAAGCTCCAACAAAGCCTTGAAAGGTTGAGAGGCCTCGAGCCAAACCCCGTTAGAAGAGCGTTCCTTGACACACCAACTCTACCAGGACCCACCACCACCACTATTCACAATGAATTTTGGTTTGGGAAAACCCCCTCTCTGGCGGAAGAAGTCGAAAAGCTCTCTGTCAGCACCCCTGCCATAAACAAGCGGGACGAGTCAGCATTCAAACTAGCAATGTCCAAGACAAGAATGGAAGACTCCGCAGACAGTGCCTGGAACGAGCCATTGCTGCAACAACTCTTCTGTAAAGAAATTGAGGTGCCAGACCTAATCGATTTTGTTTTTGATAACTCCACGGTAGCCATGATTGGGGACGGCAGCGCGAAGCCTTTCGACCCTCGCCTCCTTTTAAGATCATCAACATTGCCACTCGAGACCGCAACTCCTTTACCTTTCCCGGATGGATCTACACTATTCATTCCCAACATTCTTTCGGACCGGGTCAACAAATTAACCTCTTGATGATCTTCAACCACAAAGTTCTTGCTGGCCTCCTTGAGTTCTCGCCGCGTGAGCGGAACAGTGGCGAGTCTTGTATGGCACGCCGCCCTTTGTCTTATCTCGTTTACGGACAAAGGCGCTTCCCAGTTAGCTGCTATCCTGAGCTCCTCCAAAGATATTGGCGATTCTCTAGGAGCCATAGAGGATATAGCATTAATGACCACATGCTCTTCATAATCATCGTACTCAACAACATTATTCAAATCATGCAAGTCATCAAGATACAAGACATAGCAAAAGTTATCTTTCATTTCATTAGAACGAGGGATTACATCAGTCACAACCTTATTACAATCATCACTAACATTTCCATTTACAGACTCCCCAAACTCTATTATATTGACAAAATAATCTTGATCAAAGTCGATGAGATTCATGTTGTTACTAGGCAGAGGGTTGCTGACGACGTTGGGGCGAGGAGATTTTTCGATCTTCTTGTCATCCACCAGGCCTTGGATGATCTTCTTGAGGGTTACGCAAGTGTCTGTGGTGTGTCCCGGGAACTGATGAAACCGGCAGTACTTACTAGCATCGAGATTGGGATTAGGATGGGCAGGGCTGTAATTTTCCAGCGGCTTAATCATACCGGTCCGAAGCAGGCCGTTGAAAACTTCTTCTGTAGACATGCCCAAGTCATCAAACCTTGGCTGCGGCCTGGGTTGGAATCTCACCGCATTCTGCACATTGCCACCTCCTTTTTGCAAGTTGTTGATACTGTTATCTTTGACCACTTCTCTTCCCTTTGACGCCATTGCAGAAACAGGGTTAGGTGCTCGGTATCGGTATCCTCCACTTCCGCTGCTACCGGCGACATTTGCATTTGGGATGAGATTAAACAGTCTGTTCTCACTTCTAGCTCCCATTCCAACCATTTCTCGTAAATCTGGATACCAACCTTTTCCAATGGCTTCCCTTAATACCGGCTTCACGCACAACAAGAAAATATCTTTTTTGGTCCTGAAGGGGAATTGGCTCTGATAGCTCATTAAGCTTGGCATTCCACCGCTTATAGAATTCTGTGATCGACTCGTCATTCTTCAGGATGGTTCCCACTAAGTCATCTCGGGTGGTACGCCACTCCAGATTGTCTTTATACTTCTCCAAGAAGGTCTCTGTGATCTGGCTCCAGGTGGAGCGGCATTCTTGTTTCAAGGCCAAAAACCATGTGAGCGCAGATCCTTTCAAGGTCAGATGAAAATGAGACGCCATAAATTCGGGCGTGCAGCCCTTCGCTCCCATTGTCATGACATAAGTATCCACATGAGTCTTCGGGCAAGCCGTACCATCGAAATCCATCTTTGGCATTTTGAACTTATGAGGCAAGGGCGTTACTTGAGCTGGGTCCACCACTTTGAGACCACTAGAACCCACAGTCAGTCTATCGATTTGCTGTTGCATCTGTTTCAATAAAGTTGTCACTTCTGGACTCAAACCCGGAATTTGGGGAATAGCGGGAGCCACTGTTGAACACGGCACTGGGAACTCTGGAGTGGATCTAATGGGCAAAGTAGCTGATGGGAGACCAAAGGTACTGGGGATGCTGTGTTGCTATCCAACAAACTGACCGAGCTGGGAATCCTGTTCCCGTACATGTCATAGACATTAAACTGCACACTGGGGTTCTGGGGACCGAACTGCACTGACTGACCTCTGAATTGACCAAGAGTAGAAAATCATGTACTAATGCAAGGAGCCGAATACGGGGTGGAACCGTACAAATGCTGGGTAAGAGGAGAACACACTGCGGGCTGAGAGAAATTGCCTTGGAATTGAGACTGCGGATACTGTGGAATACCGTCTTGACGAATCTGATTCCCTGAAAGGCGATACCTACCATTCTGTTGCACATTAGACTGACCACCCTGAAAACTGTCGGGGTACATGCTGAACTGGGGTTGGGGATGACCTGCTTGGAACTGAGATCCATACTGAAACTGCGACGCTGGGGCATTGGGAGCTGGAGAGGAAGTGAGATCGAAGAAGTTTGATGGTTGGCCGCCATTCTTGCTAACACCTTGCTGAGCAACTTGGTTATACACTTGAGAGGATGGGGGAGGAGACCTTCCTTGGACATTCGTAATCATTCCCAGAGATGGCATTTTATTAGGGCGCGGTGCATAGCTCATGGGAGGAGGCATAGCATTGTAACTGGGCTGAGCAGGCTGGACAGGAGAAGTGGATCCGATTCCGTTGTTGTTGTCTTTCGTAATATCCTCATAAGATCCATCTTCTCGACGGAGTATTGCAATCCCCTTATCTCTCATGGCCTTGACAAAGCGGTTATGGGCCTCCTCCTCTCGGGCATTCTGAGCCAATAAGCGGGCCTCACGTTCCCTGGCTAGAGCAGCTTCCAAAGTTATCCTTAATTCTTCTGCAGACATATCGTCCAAACCCGATTGACCCATTGACACTGAACCTCCAGCGGACTGAGCGAAAAACACATCTCCATTCCCGGCCATATCTAATTCTGCACTGACTAAAACTGCTTGAACATGAACCAAACGAGCTCCTGGGACAGATGAGCGGGTCCAACTCGCCATAGCTGCAGGGGTAGATACGGGTTCATAAGGTAGTGAAGGGAGATTTTGAGGAACGGGAGAGGGAAAGGAACAAGGGACAGACTCGCACAAACAATCTTATTTATCTTCAAGTATAAATCAGTGTCTTAAATCCTAAGTACGGTTGGGAAAGGAGAAGCCTTTATTTATATGAACTAAACCTTGGGGAAGCCTAGGGACGCAACATTCAAATCACATTAAATGCTTTGCATTGAATCTTATAATAGGTAATGATACCTAACCAGAACCTAACATCGCATGGGACGGAGAGGTTGTCCAAATTTCTGGGGAAATTTGGGCAGCATAATGGGTATTCTTGAAGAATTTCAAAGAAAAATCCGGCATGACCTCTCGTCAGTGCATGTTGAAAATGAGGCATGATCTCTCGCTAGAACACGCCACGGGAGTGACATGTCCCCACGTGAAATCATGTTGCATTGGCAACATGCCTACGAGGTGCAAGGTTTTGGGGAAGGTATAAGGACCTATAGTAAGTTTCAAAAACAATTCATTTTGGTGTGATAAAAAACGTTGTATCAAAAACCAACCACGGGTAAGGTTTAAGTGTGGCGCCACCTATAACGCACTAGGGGGATAGGTTTGATATTAGGCGTTCAAGCATAGGCGACATACATCACCGTCCGCGATGCCGTCAATCGCACCCGAGGGCTCTAGATCTATGTGATAGTAGTGTGCGGATGACTAATTCTTTTATTTACAAAAAACAAAATTTTATTATTTTATTTTATTTACTTTTTGAAAAGAAATAAAAGAAAACACATACACTCTCACAGGGAATAAGGGGAACAATAATCAACTGAGCCAAATCAATTCAAGGGACTGCCCTCAAACCAGCTTCTGAAAACTGTTCAGTGACCATTCCTGTCGCGTGACACAGGACATCATGGGACAGAGATGTCGCACGACCAGGGTGATCACTGAACCAGAACTCCCTGCAAAAATCAAATCAGCCCCTGCCTCCCCATGGCAAGAGACAAGCACAAAAACCAAAACACAACAGAATGGCCACAAAACATATACAAGGTTCACAAGTCTCCAAATACAACAAAATGCATGTACTACAAAAGATTATCAAAGATGCACACAAAGATGGACATGTTGGATGTTCAATTGAATGAAAGCTTGACCCACTAAATTTTGAAAAAACAGGTTTTCAAAGTGTGTCCCCAGCGGAGTCGCCACTGAATGTGCGCTCACCCGCGAAATTTTGGTTTTCCAACGGTGAAAAAGAAAAAGGAGTCGCCACGCCATGTTTTAGAGGTACACTTTGAAAAACCTATGAAAGAGAACGAGTTCGGGGGTCAGGTTACGTGTTGGGAAGAACCGAGAGTTCACCCAACACGCCTCGTCCGTAGACGAGTCTTTCTAATCGAACATCCAAGAAATCCATAAGTGTGTGCAAATCATTGATAATGAACAAGTGTAATAAACATGAATTTTATTGATTTGGAAAGAGACTTACAACTTGTGAACCAATTATTCAGGGAGGCCACATCCCTACTACAACCAATCAGAACAGATTACAAGAGGAAAGGAGTTCCTGCAAACAGGCATAACGTGTCGCATGACACTGGTCATGGATGACCATATATGTCGCGTGACACAGGATCACCCATGCACAATGTGTCACGTGACGCATCATGTCCATCTGCAGGAACTTACAAATTTGAACACAATAACAACAATACCTAATACAGATCCAATTGATCAATCAGATTAGCTTCGAAATACAGAATTAACAACAATTCAGCCCCAGAAGTTTGGATATGGAGAGATCCACACTCCCTTGGGATCTAAACAACAATCTCAACAAGTATCCAACAATGAACACACAGTTATTCAGATCAACCAAGTTAAACAGAGAGATTGCGATTGGGATTCAGTAATCTAGACGGATAGAGTCTGATTACTGAATCCAAGAGAAAGTAAAACAATAGAATTATTCAATTATCAAGGTAAGAGAGAGAGAGAAAAGGGGATTGAGGGTGTTACCCTTGTTGCTTCCACGAATTCTGTATCAAGTTAGATACAGAACCCTTCTACAACAGCTTCTGGTCTTGGAGAGCTTGGTAGGATCAGTTGAGGGGAGGTCTAAGGTTTGGTAGAGAGAATTGGGTTAGATTATGGATCGGTTGACCAAATCAGCTCATTTTCTTCCAGTTTCAACCAAGTATTCATTGGAGAGATTGGCTCAGTTGTACATCCGTGAGATTGTGAGATTGCATGGAGTACCTGTCAACATTGTATCTGATAGGGATCCGAGATTCACCTCGCGGTTTTGGAGGGCTTTGCATGAAGCCTTGGGGTCTAAGTTAAGTTTCAGTACAGCTTTTCATCCTCAGACTGATGGGCAGACAAAGAGGACCATTCAGATTTTGGAGGATATGTTACGGGCGTGTGTGATGGACTTCCAGTTATCTTGGGAAGACCATTTGCCTTTAGTGGAGTTTGCCTACAACAATAGCTACCAATCCAGCATTGAGATGGCACCATATGAGGCACTGTATGGGAGGAAATGTAGGTCCCCAATGTGTTGGGACGAGGTTGGTGAGGCTCGACTTTGGGGTCCAGACTTGGTTGGAGACTCAACTGAGAAGATCAAAGTGATCCGTGACAGATTGAGGACAGCTCAGAGTCGCCAGAAGAGAATTGCTTCATCCTTTTGGCTCGACACGCAAATTAAGGAAATAGGTGAAAAGAAAAAATGTTGTGAGTGTAATTTGAAAATAGGAGAGAGAATTAGTGGAGGAAATACTCCCTCCGTCCCATGATAATATATAAAATTTTATTTTTGGGCGTCCCACAATAATATATAACTTTCCTAAAATGGAAAGAAATTTTTACTATTCCCTCCACTCATTCTCTCTCCTACATTATTTTAATACTCACATCACCATTATAATTTACTATTCTCTCCACTCATTTTCTCTCCTATTTTATTTTCACACTCACAACACTTTCAATATAATACTTCCTCCTTAATTCCCGTGCAAAATCCAAAAGTCTTTAAAATGTTGGGACGGAGGGAGTAGTAAATTTGAAAAGTGTTGTGAGTATAATAGTGAATTAGGAAATAGAATGAGTGGAGGAAATAGTAAAGATTCTTTGCCAAAAAAGGAAAGATGAAGCTTTTAACGGGACATCCTTTTAGGTAATTAGTGAAGCTTTTATTGGGACGGAGGGAGTATACTTTATTAAATAACCAAATAATTTAGTACATTACATATATATATAGTCCCTCCTCCGTCCATTTACTTACTTCACACTTTCTATTTTGGGCATCCAAATACATTTACTTCACACTTTGTTTTTTACCTAAAATGGAAACTTTATTTTATTAAAATATTAACCCTACCTCACTCATTCTCTCTCCTACATTATTTTAATACTCACAACACCATTATAATTTACTATTCCCTCAACTCATTCTCTCTCCTATTTTACTTTTACACTCACAACATTTATATTATTATTTTTTTTCTTAATCCTCGCGCAAACAGTAACTGTGAAGCAACAAAATGGACGGAGGGAGTATATATATATATATATATATATATATATATATATATATATATATATATATATATATATATATATATATATATATATATATATATATTGTCGAGGTCTTTTTTGTTAAAAAACAGAAATATATATTGTTGGATCGGATCGGATCCTCCCAATGAGAAGGAATGAAGTTGCTATGAATATTGTTGAGTTGTACTAACTTGGTGGTGGTTACATCTACATTAGCCAAACTAATCTATTTAGGGTATGTCAACAGCCACAGCAATTTAAAACCATAGCCTTAGCCTTCGGCACAAACATACTCAAAAGGTTCTAAAAAGCGCTAGGCGGATGCTAGGCGGCGAAGCCGGGCCTAGCGCCTAGGCGGGGACTAGTCGGGATTAATCGAGATTAGTCGGGGCCTAGGCGGATTTTAGAACTAGGCGTTGGAGAGAGGCCTAGCGCCTAGGCGGGGCCTAAGCGCCCTTAGGCGGGGTCTTTTAGAACACTGATCTTATTTAATTTATTTTCTCTACTCTTAACACCTCTTTTCACTAATTCTCTCTTAATTCTTATGTAAAAAGATTAGTTCCAAGTAAAGTGAGAGAGAGAGAGAGAGAGAGTATTATCTATCTCAGTTTGTGTTGTCTTTTGCATTGGTCTTGTGTCATAGCAGTAAGGCTACTCCAAGCTTTGCAACTCAACAGCAATAACGAACAATTTTAGGAGAGGCAAACTGGACATTAATACAGAATCATCCTTAGTAAGAGCCGTCAATTTGAGTTGAGTTCTTCGGGCCAACCCGTCTCGCCACGTAATAGGGATGAGTTGCGTTTTAAAAATATTAACTCAAATAAAAGTGGGTCAATTTGGGCTGGCTCAAACGAGTGCGGCCAAGCGGGTTTGAGGCGGGGCAGACCAACCCACCTTTTTTTCCAGCGCCCACTCATCAAAATGACGTCAAAATCGAGGACGTACGAAGCCCAATTATTCAGACGTTATTACAGCAACATCATCGAGTGGGCCGGCCCAGTTATGCTAAGGCCCATGACCCAACAACAAAGATCAGTCGACCTAGGTCATTGTCCGACCATCATTGATCCCGACCTAGCTTTTTCCGACATACGATCATCTCCTTATACGAATTCTCTCTGGCTATAATGCGAAGTCAGGTCGACCTTGATCTAGTCAGGTGACCTCGACCTACAGAGACGTACATCGATCTATGATTTACCATAATTGTCTTCTACAATTTCGGAGTACGTTATGTTGTTATTATCTCCACAAATTACGGGATTCTATACAATCATACTACAACACTAACTCTCATCAAGACTATAAATACCTGATAACATCAAACGTTAAAAAATAATGCCTTATTTGCTATTCAAGTGATTTCAATACATTCAATTATAGTTTATAAGGAAAACACGTGATACTCTCACGTCGGAGAATATTAACCGGAGACCACCCCAACTAATCGTGTGTTCATTGATTTCAGGTCAAAGCAACACGTTCCTTGCGTCATCAATCACCTCCATATTTATTTAAAGTTTAAACCATGGATCACGTGACATACATGTTCACTTAATCCACTTCCTACTCTTCTCTTCTCTTCTCTTCTCTTCCCCAAATAAATTCCAACTCCAATTAACTCCCTAGTTTTTCTTTTTAAAAAGAAAAAAACAAAAACTGGGCCCAAAAAGAAAAGTCAGAGCGACCAACCTAAACAAGGCCGTGCTAAGGGCCGGCCAAGGTGGCGGTCAAAGGTTCAAACACAGCCCCCGTTCTTTTGGCGTGCGCGCCTTAACACCCTCCACACCCACGGCGCACATTAGCCTTCCCCACTGCCGCACCCTAAGCGGTGGCCTCCAAGTCAGTCGCTCACCTCCTCCACCCACTTTTTAACCTACCCTTTTACCCTCCACCCACCTTTCCCTTTTCCCATTATGTCTCCTCCGCAAACCACCGTCCTCCTCCTCCTTTCTCTCTCCTCTTCTCTCTCTTTGTTATCGTGTGCCGATACAGATATCCACAACCATGTCTTCTTCTCCTCCTCAAACTCAAGATCCACATACCCTTCTTGTTCCGTCTTCCTCTCGCCGTCTTCCTCCACCGTGTTGGTCACACGATGAGACCGTTGCCCTCATCGACGCTTACCGTGAAAAATGGTATTCCCTCCGCCGGGGTAACCTCCGTGCCTCCCACTGGCAAGAAGTCGCTGACACCGTCGCCGTACGATGCTCTCTTCCGTCGGGTACTCCCCAAAAGACCTCCGTTCAGTGTCGGCATAAAATGGAGAAGCTGAGGAAGCGCTACCGGGCTGAAATTCAACGCGCCGTTACCACCCCGAGAGGGCACCGGTATTGTTCGTCTTGGGTTCACTTTAATCGGATGGATGCGATGGAGAAAGGAACGTCGTTGCCGGCGGCGGTTGTCACCTTGAACGCGCAGCCGATTTATCGGGATGTGGAAGAGGAGGAGGAAGATGGGGATGAAGATCATGAGGATTTGTATACTGGGAGAGGGGTTATTAAGGAAGCAATTCCGATCCGTCAAGGTTTTTATGGGTCTGTTGCTAATAATGGTGTTGGGGGTAAAGCTGGTACTGTTCCATTTAGAATTAAAATTCCGTCCATATCGAATGCTGGGGTGGACATGCCGCCCACAGCAAAAGTGTATTCAAAATTTAATGAGGGTAATAGTAATACTAACTATGGGCATTCCGGTGTGAGGGATGGGTATGTGGGTAGGTTTGGGACCGAGAGAAATGGCGGTGGTAGCAGCAGAGGTGGTGGAGGGGGGAAGAGGAGAGAGGGAAACCCGGCGGATGAAATGGTGGAGGCGATCAAGATGTTGGGAGATGGGTTTGTGAGAATGGAGAGAATGAAGATGGACATGGCTAGGGAGATTGAGGGAATGAGAATGGAGATGGAGATGAAGAGAACTGAGATGATTCTCGAGTCACAGCAAAAGTTTGTGGAGACATTTGCGAAAGCTCTTTTGGAGAGTGATAAGAATAAGAAGGCGAAGAGGATGCCCTCTCCGGAATCTTGATTGGAGGACTGTTTTTGTAGCAAATTTGTGGAGTCGATTGACGGGAAGCTCATAAATATTAGCAAATGCACGGATGTTATATGTGAGTTCTAATAAGAATAAGAAGGCGAATAGGATGCCCTCTCCGGAATCTTGATTGGAGGACTGTTTTTGTAGCAAATTTGTGGAGTCGATTGACGGGAAGCTCATAAATATTAGCAAATAGCAAATGCACGGATGTTATATGTGAGTTCTAATAGCTAAAGTTTCTATCTTTGCTTTTGTCTTTTGATTAATCGAGGCTTAGTAGTAGATAGAGTTGGAAGTTCGTTAGAATAGCATGTTTATCTATAATTGTAGCTTTTGTTGGAGAATGTACTTTGCCAATGATCATTCAGCCTTATTGAGAAGTGATTTTAATTTGCGATACCTTTTTACTCTGCAATCCCTTTTTTCTTATTACTGGAAAGTATTCATTTAATTCCTATGCAGATCTCATATTCGTAGATTGCTAGGATTTTGTATTACAGCCTTTTAGTTCAGTTAGTTGGACTTTGATATGGTATGCTTAACTAGTTTCCATCCTTGTAAATTGTATGTCGCTCTTCGCATGCCATATCGAAGTCCATTAAACATATCTCCCTGGTCATTGTTTTACATTGTTCAAATCCCTTTTTTCTCCCTTCCCCTTCTGCTATTTCTTCTTGAGTCTTGCACATGGAAAGTTCGATTGTCAGGTCACATGCTGAGATGCATACCAGTAGCCAAACACGGTGTTTGTTGTTGCTTAGTTTGGATGCTGCAAATTCTAAGATACAATTTCTGTGGCATGCTGTTGGTGCTGCTCCAACTCATGGTGGTATTGCATGTTTCTTCACTCTTTTGTTTATGCCAAATTTTGTCGCGTATGACGTGCAGTGTATGTGTTACTTGACTGCTACAAGAAGCGATACACTGTTCTGGAAACTGAAATGTTATAGCAGCATCCTATGCCCTTTGATTTGTTAACTTCTGATACATAGGTAAACATCCACAAGAGAGTTTCTTAATTGATTAGAAGAGCTATGGGCCTATGTGGCCGAGGACAGACGTCCACCCTTACCAACTTAGTGGCTTGAATCTTCAATTTCGCTGAGTCCGCCATTCAACTTAGGAGTTATAGGAAGGAGATTTAGTAATTGTGAATCATTCATCTGGTACTGTATGTTTAATGGCAACCGTATTGCAATGTTGCTTACAATACTTCTGTTGCACCATTCGAAAGTCTATAGCTCAATGATAAGAACAGATGCCGCTTATGGTAATTTTCTTAGGTTTAGTGGGAAAAGTCTTAAATACGAGTAAATGGGCGGATCCTTTGGGAATTTATCATCCTATATTTCTTTGCATTTGGGTCGGAAATGCTTTACGGTTGAGTGTAGATGTTCGAACTGTAGTTGGTTCTGAAAATCATCTTTGGGGAAAATCTCGAGGTTCGTCCTAATACTGAAGACTTATTCTGTTATAATGTTGTTTTATTCTGGCAATTGATTAGCCAATGGATCAAATGGGCTTAGTAAGTGTTGGATATAAGAATATCCAGGGACAAAGATTTAGCATGAACAGAGGCTTTGGAAAGTAATTTCAACTGGAAGGATAAATAATACTCCCTCCATCCCACCATTTTGTGGGTATCTCATTTAAAAAGGTGCACTCTCAAAATGTAAACTTTTATTCATGGGACCCATTTGTCATACTCACAACACTCACTCCACTATACACTCTCCTTAATTCCCGTGCAAGACCCATTTTGTGCCTTTTTGAGTGGGACGGAAGGAGTATATCTCAAACTGGGAACTGCCACTTATGAAGCAGTGGCCATGCAAATGTGTCTATGTTGGACCAACCGTGCAGGTCAATGATGTTACACCTTGGTTTCTGTGCTGTTTAATTTCGACTGCAAATGCTGAGATGAATTCTTGCGTCTTGCTGCTGCTGCTGCTGCTGCTTGTGCATGGAGATTTTGTCTCTATTATAAAGGCCTTGGTAAGTCCTGGATCACTCTCTTCATTATCCAAATGCTTTCTCTATGTATATAATCCATTGCAAGCAAGTATGTGTTTTCAATAAACAATGAATGCAGAAAAAGCAACCGTTTTGATTTGCTCCCTCTCTATATCAAACTCCATTTCATTACTTCCTCCAACAACATACTGGGGGTAAATTACACTTTAAGGAATCGGTACGCTTTGAGGTGTATTTTGATTTACGTCTCCATTGGTAAAAGGCAGTTGAATTAACAAAATATAGTGCATCTTCCAGCTTGTTTGCGTCTAAGTGCCTGTGTGGTCTGTGTGTGTGGCTACATAGAAATTGTTATGAGTTGAATATCAGACTCTAGAGAGTTCACAAAAATCATACACCTTAAAGTATAACCTAGAGAATATAAATGTTAGATTTGCAATAGAGACGGATGATATTGGTGGTGGTTGGAAGAGTTGACTATGAATAATAGTCAGGATATTTTTTTTCCCAGCATATTGGCAGTGGGCGGCAATTAACATAACAAGCGATTGCAACTTATCAGGCTGTGCTGTGCCAATCCCACAAGCGAAATTTTCTTTGACAACATGATATTGCTAGTTGTATTACTATTACGGAATCACTTACTAGTTGAAGGCAGCGATTTGATGGTAACCAAGAACTCATTTTCCTCTCATTATTTCATGTATTTTGACTCTAGAATTACTCAAAACAAGGCGTTTATGTGGCAGTAATTGGTGAGATTGTTCTTAGAAAATGAAGTATCGATGTGTAGTTGCGTACCGTTGACCAAATTAGAATACACGGATATAGTCAAACGTTCCGTTGACCAAATTAGAATACACGGATATAGTCAAACGTTCCGTTGACCAAATTAGAATACTCGGATATAGTCAAACGTTACAATTTTTTTATTTTTGCCTAGTTCCAAGTACATTAGTTTGTGGTTATATTTCTATATATATTTGTGTTGGCTTATCTCTCTTATCGCAACCTAAAACTTTTTTACTTTGAAACTATATGGATAGCTGGCTGTTGGATGCTGCATGGAATGGAAATGTGGAGAGTTTGCTCACATTGCTTCAAAGTGACAAGGAAATCCTACATCCTGCTGCATTAACTGGTGGGGACACTCCATTGCATAAGGCTTGTTTGGCTGGCCATCTTGAATTTGTCTTAATTACTTGTGAGCTTGAGGCCAGATTTTGCATGGGAGCTGAATCCAGAAGGTTTTAGCCCCTTGCATATTGCTTCTGCAAAAGGGTATGTAGAGATTGCTCGGGAGATTCTTCGAATTGACCCGAACCTTTGTCTGATTGAGGGGATGGATAATAGAATCCCTCTGCATTGTGCTGTGATTAAAGGAAGGGTAGAGATTGTCCGGGAATTGATATCTATTAATATGGATACTATTGGTTATGTGACAACTGACAACTCGAGGAGAGACTGCTCTTCACCTTGCACTGAAGAATAACCAGTTCAAAGCCTTTCAAGTCCTGGTCGAGCATCTCAAGCCAATGAACAAGGAGAGTGTCCTGAATACGACAATCTTGCATCTTGCAGACTAAAAGAAGGTATATCAGGCAAGTAAACAAACGAACCCACTTTTCAATAATTCATTATACCAGAAAATGGTTAGATGTTCCAAAGTAAGTGTCCCCTATTCAGTTTTTAGGTGATAAAAAACTAAGTACTATTCCTTTTTTTAATGTTCTCTATGCGTTTTTTTAATGTTCTCTGAGCCAAATGAATTTTCTTAATCTAAGTGTCCAGTCAAAGTTGAGGATATTCTCAGGCAAGCCGGAGCCAAAATGACTGAAGAGATTCTCTCTCTGGCCATTGTAGACCGTAAGTCAACTATTGGTAGCTCGTTTAAAGATCAATCAAGACCCCTCCTTGCAACTTCATCAAGTGGACTAGCAGATGACACATGTCAGAAAACAGAAGATTCTCCAGGAGAGATAAACAATTTTCTGCTAATTGTACCTACACTTGTAGCAGCTGCAACTTATCAGGCCCTGCTAATTGCATGTCTATGAATATGACCTACACTCTGGTTTCTGGGCTTCCTATGAGGTTGGAATTTGCTATTCTCGATGTTGGCATTATTGCTCATTGCTGTAATAACGATATGGCGATTAATCAGGAAGTATAGGAGCCATAAGAAGTGAGAATCAGCAGACGGATTGGATCGACCAGCAAAGTGTGTGAATAGTATGTCTAAAGGTACAATGTACTATATATAGACAGTTTCCATTTCATTGTTATATGTTGTTTGTAACCACAATTAGTACGTAAGAACCAGTTTCCATTTTGTTGTTATATATTTGTTACTACAATTAGTAGTATTGCTTCGACCTGGTGTTCTGTTTGACCTAATGTATATAGGTATGTATGTACCTTGTTTGTTTCTTAATGAGCGCTCTATTTTCTATCAAATTTTGGGCGTCCATTTTGCTTACAAACCATACTGCAGTTAACGTTATTTCGGAATATTGAATTGAAGGGGGAAATCTAATAATCATAGGGATTGTACCAAATCTGACGTATAGAAAGGTATACCTAACCTATATCTTTTTGTGGTGAAAAGAACCCCAGTACAAACCTCAAACAAAACCTGAGGACAACATCTGCAGGGTGGGAATGTGGACCAGCAGCAGCACCCCATCCACTGCAGCGCTCGAATCTTGCCACATCCCATGGTGGTGGATCAACGCCTGAGAATAATTGGACCCAAATGGGACTCACTCAAGTCAAATTAATTACTATCACTAATCTTCCAACAAGGGGGACATGACAAATTCCGGGCTCAAAGCAAACACAGTTGGAATTGATGAAAACAGAAAGAAAATAACCTTTTGGATATTGAACAATCAATATCAGAAACATTTAAATTAAACCAAATAAACTTGCACTCAACAAATCATTATAGCTTCGAATCTTGTAGCACAATCAACTATGCTGGCCAACCAAGTCGTGACCAAACAATGAGCTACTTTAGCTTTCACTTGCCAAACCATAATAACGTAAACCAGAATGCTAATGATAACATCAAAAGAAGAATACCACTACCCGTTAAAAGCTGCTAACTGTAATACAGAGCCCTACTATTAGGCACATTACATACCTTTTGCTTCCATACAATTCACGACTTCTTTAAACTTCAAGGAGTGAGACAAACACCAAATTTATCAAAACATAGTTAGCAGGTCATATAAACTAGCATAAGATTAAAGGAATAACATAGGAAAGCAAAACCGAAAAATTCTGCAATTTAATGAAGGCACACTCAATTTCCAACACCAGTAAAACTCCTGATCCAAGTCTATTTCATGTATTTCCCCCCTTCAACTATTATAATTAGTCTAGTGATACAAGGCTCAAAGTCAACAATTAAAACCTCTATGATTATCTAAACAACAAACACACATCTGAATTTAACACGTATACAATTTATCTTATGGTATTATAGCAAGGATTTTTGCTTTCTCCAGCCAATACTAAAAGGACAGTCTTCCTCAACGACAACTAAGAACATCAAGGAAACACACAATAACTCTCTCCATAAGCCGTAGATAGCATGACAACCACATAATGAACACTGTAGATTCATTACCAGACTCAGAGGTAAAACCAGAACCGAGTAAGGGATTGTGAAGCATGAAATGTGCATCAAGGGGCAGCAGAAAAGATAATCTTTAATGCTATCACAAGTCCAGCTTTCAGTTATTCAAAGTTACGCCTGCCCAAATCATTAGAAATGTCTTTACGAATTACAGCAATACAAATCACAGTCGGAGTCACCTTTCCCACTAAAGGAAGGAACTTTTGGCCATCTCAACACCCCTCTTATCCAAGTAATATGAGGCCATCTCATTAGACAAATCAAGCTAAATAAGATAATCTTTTGTAAAACAGGCCTCGCCCGTGTAAAACAATATAACCAGGGCAATAGGGAGGTAACTATTACCAGTCTTTTCAGTGACTAGCGTCCTGAGTGTTGTTCTTCCTCTGAATCCAATTCAATGCAACAATGTAGAAAAAAAGTAGAGCTCAAAACGTGATGTATTGCCTTCAAGGTGTTACTTATCCAGTAAACTCAGTAGAGCAAAACATCCGATCGTCCTTGACCACAAGCTTATCAAATATTTTACCCATTGAGAAGGTTGTTCAAAACATGCTTCTTTCTATTAAGAGATATCTTACACGCAGATGGAAAAGAAAACTTCCATTCATAATTTACCAATGTCCATCTAAATCTCCTAACTCAATGTTTCCTTACAGCAGAAATATTAGCTAAAATAGCAGGCAGCAATCAAACCTTTGATCTGATATATACTCTCCTACAAACATCAAATCTTAAAGAAGTCCTCCCATCCACCAATACAAAGAGGCTTTTTTATACTTGATAATGTGCTTCCTTTTCATGCTGCTGACACTTTACTTCATGTGCTTCAAACTATCACATCCTACAGCAGCCTCTTTGTCGACTCATATCTGTATCACAGACAAAATTCACTTGTAACCATGATGCTCTCTCTTATAAAGGACGGCTCTTTAGAAGAAGAAACAGCGAGATTCTTTCTTGAATGCCATCATATCATCCCAAACTAAAACAAACTAAAGCACAGATATGCGGATATTCTTCTGCCTTCACACCCAAAAATATTTTTTAGGGGAAATAATATATTCTAAAATACCTCAATAGTAGGATCCTGAGCCGCCACTCCCCATGTAACTACCTCCTCCTCCCAAGCTACGACCAGAATAGAGCGATGAGTAAGAGCTGCCACCAGCCTGAAGTAGCAGAGTACACTTATAAGATATTTAAGCCTCTAACTAAACCTAAGCGACATCAAAATATGAGATATCTTTTTTGATAAGAGAGATAGCTAGAAGAATAAGCATACATCGCCTCCTCGAGAAACATAATCACCACCATAGTTCGAGTACATTCCACCACCATCACTACCGCTGTAAGATCCTGAAAACCAAGAAAACATGAGCAACACATCTAAACCATCATCAAAGAGCTACAAAAGAAAAATCATGATGTTTATCATCCAATGGGAACACAGTACATACCTCCACCATAAGACATACCCTGACGACTGCTATAAAGCCCAGGAGATTCTTGACTAGAGATTGAACTTCTGCTGCTACTATATCCTACATTAGATCTCCCGATTCTGCCAATAATGATCATAGTTAGCCCGCTGAATAGTGCATATCCAACTAAGGAGAAATGCTAGAGAGCAACAAACCTATCGCTGTATGCATCCCCATATTGAGAAGCTCCGCTCCCAAGTTCATAATCCAAACGGGCACGTGATTGGCGTACTCCCGTTTCAGCATAGCGGGGCGGAACATCATCCTTTAAGTATTTAACAAATATATAAAACGTATTCATCAGAACTGTACAATATTGAACAAATGAAAGAGTGAAAACTTGATGCTACTAGCTCTTACTAACCAGTGAGGAGTACGGACGTTTGGACCCAGACACAGAATCATAATCACGAGGACGTCCCTCACGGTAACTCGGAGGTGGCCTTTCAAACCTTTGCCCATAATTATCATCAGCATAAGCTCTCCTTGCTGAAGGACGAGAAGAACCTCTGGGCAGATCAGCATAGGCAGATCCACGAGCAGGATACTCATCTCTATATGAGGAACGCCTCTCCGAGGAAACCCCTCTTGGGCCATAGTCTGCAGCAGCCCTACTTCTAGGAGGGAGCTCCTCGCGCCGCCCATAATCCCTCTTCATGCTACTCTTGGGGTATGATGGAACTGTAACACATTATTTCATGATCATTTACAAATGAAGTGAAATCAGTTGCCAAGTTTAACAAGACAGATGAAATTACGCATACCAGGTGGTCTCCTATCATAGGACCTCGGCAAAGGCGCGACTGGCCTGGCCCTAGGTGGCATAGCTGTAACTGGTCGCCGGTCTCTAATAAACCCAACAGGCCTCTTGAAACCACGATCAACAATAGGAGGGAGACGTCCTCCTACTCTTCTCACTCCACGAACTGGCAGACTACGTGGGACAGGACGAGCCCAGGGACTCCTGAAACCTCCAGGGGCAGCACGTCCAAGTCGAAAATCTCCTCGAGGAGCAAATTTTCCTCTGCCTCTCTGGAGTGGCCTTGACAATCTGGCCCTAACTTTAGCCTAATAAATAACAGTTACTAATCAAAATCAACAGTGATATCATAATTAAACATTACATGGCAAAAGTACCAACCGTGCTATCTCCTTCTCCCAAGGTTTCATTATTAATGCTGTTAGCACATGCCACAGCTTCATTATGGGTGCCAAAGGTGACAAATCCAAAATCCTTTCTCTTTGCGGATGGCATGTTGCGGGCAAGTTCAATCTTTACAACCTCTCCATATTTCTTGAGAAGCTCCCGAACGTGATCCTCATCCCAGGAGGCGGGCAAGCCATCCACAAAAATTGTAGTAACCTGCACTCATGTGGTCAGCTATACAAACACAGAAGTATACATAACATTGCATGGCACATGAACTATGCATCTATAACCAACAAAATACTGGGCATCTCAAACGCAAAAAATGGAACATAACCCAGCAAGCATTCTCCTCCATAAGTTAGCACTGTCATTACGCTAGTTACAAGAAGGAAAAATGATAATGATCCATAAATAACCACTTCAAAATATATATGAACATCACATTGGAAGCTGATGTACCCAAACTAGGATAAGATATAAACCAAAGTCAAGAAACAGCATTGTAGATGAAAACACATCATACACCCTACTAACTACTCATCTGGCTCCACTCTTTTTCGTTTCCCTTTATTTCTTTTTCAGTTCTGAAGGAGGAGATGGTGCAGATATCATAGAAGATAGTAATCATATTGCACTAACAGAACAGATTACCAACCAATCTCCACCACTTGAATGTTAGAAGTGAAGCCACAGCCTTTAACCATTTAAATGAAAATATCAATCTTGATGCACCACATGCAATAATAAATACATATAAACAGAGCAAGAGTTAAATAGCCAGAGATTAAGTCCCCATTCATCAAATACAGAGAATAAATCCAAGTTTTTACCTGGGCCATCTCCTCATCATCAGGGTCAATTTGAGCTGCAAAAGAAACCTTAGCCGGCCTATCAACCCCAAACATTACATCTCTCTTTTGCAGACGCTTAAAAGCATCCATTGCGTCTGACCGAGAAGAGAACTCCAAGAAGGCAAAGCCCCGATTCATTCCCTCATTATTACTGTCTTCAACTAACGTCAAATCTTCCAGTGTGTCAACTTCATAATGTTTCAACTTCTCTTTTAACTGGAAGCACATTTAATATTAGAGAGACGTCAATTAAGGAAGCCAGCAGATCTTACCAAAAAATATATGCTTGGAGTTGACAATACTATTTCCCTAATCTACTTACAGCTTCTTTTGTCCAAGACTTGCATATGTTACCCAAAAACAATGTATCACTGTCCTGGCTTGGTGTAACACCACACTGTTTCCCATTAACCTGGAATTCGATCGGAAAGAAGATATGGTTCAACATATAATCAAGAATAGTTTCCAAAAGAACCATGACGGGATCAAGAAGATACCACTGGGTTTTTCAGCTCTGCGCAAGCACGTTTTGCTTGTTCCACAGTTGCGAAACGGAGGAACGCAAACCCCTTATTCTTCTTAGTCTGTGCATTCATCATAAGCCTGACTTCAGTAACCTCACCAACCTCACGGAATACTTTCCTCAGATCATCCTCCGTCGCGTCCTTGTCCAAGCCCCCAACAAAAATTTCAAACTCTTTGCGTTTGCGCCTTTCTTTGTAAACATTGCGATGCTCCTCCCGTTCCTCTGTATCAACCATTTCAGCATGCTCCTCGGCATTTTCTTCATCCTCCTCACCCTCTAATTCTTCTGGAGCTTCTTCTATCTCTTCCTCAGCCATATCACCTTCCTCTTCCTCCCCATCCTCAGCTTCTTCCTCAAAATCATCAACCTCTTCCTGAACATCCTCATGTTCTATTTCCTTCTCATCATAATCCACAGCACCATATTCTTCAGGTTCGTCCTCTTCAGGATCATTATCCCCCAAGTCTAAACGTTCACCGTTTTCATATTCCAACATAGATTCTTTCACAGCGTTCTCTTCCTCTGCCAGGCATAACACGAGGACAATTAATCCAGCCTACTAGAATGAATTCTCAAATCACCCAAAAGTGCTCCAGTAATACTGGAGCAAAAATTTAAATGAACAGTTTATGCACCTCCAGCACCAACTTAAAGTTAAATTGTGTTAGCTAAAACATGTTTTAATGTCGTCATCTACAACTCATTTTGTAGATCTGCTTTCTCAATAGTTGTTAATTACTTACAATGACCAAACTAAATGCTGCAAGGGGTTGATTGGAGATATTTTAGTTTGCTTGACCTGAAGCAAAGACCATTTCCTTTATTGAGATTTCAAGCACATAACTCTCTCCGGTGAATCTGGATCAAACTTACTGTGCTAAAGCTCGCTCTTGGCAAGACATCTTAAAATTAAAAACTGAATAACAAAAGCCTTCTCACAAAACCTAAATCGAAATTTTGACATTTCAGTTTCTAATCATAGTTTAGAAAATAGCACCTCAAATTTCTATCGAATTTCTAAGTTCCGTCCCGTGAAACAGTACAATACAAGCTCAAAACATACGGAATCATAGGAGAAAGAAATTTTGAATTTTTACCGTAGCTTAACAAAGCACTTTGAAACATATAATAGAAAAATCATTCCTCAAGATCCAAACTCCAAGACATATTTTTGGGGACTTAAATTCATGAAATTCCCCAATTGGAATTCAAATGATTCAAAGGTTAATGTAAATTGTGCTCAAATTCCACCAATATATGTATATATATATGTATATATATATACATATATATATATATGTACATATATATATATAACCTAACAGATCTAAAAAAATTATAGTCATGATACCATGCTAGAAAAATTATTAACAAGATAAAAAGACTTACTTTTTTCCGGATTCGATCCAGTCTGCGCTAGCTTTTCCTCAACCTTATCATCATCATCATCATCCACAAGAGTCTTCTCTTCAACACCCTCAACCTCAACCGACACCGTTTCAATCTTAACCTCTTCTTTGACTTCCTCAGCTTTCACAGGCTCGTCGACGACCTCCGGCTGCGGCTGTGCCGCCGCCGCCTTAGATGTACCTCGACCCCTTGCTGCTCGCTTCGTCCCTGGCCCAGCAGCCTTCTTCGCAGCTCGAGGAGGCATCTTGAAATCCAATTCGACAGCTTAACAAAATCAAAAGATCAAACCAACTGATTTTTAATTTGGGGATTTTTCGGTGACTGCTACGAAACCCTAATCGGAGGATGTGGCAACTTATAGTTAGAGAGGAAGTATTTATGCGAGTATGGGCTTTTACGGACACGTGCGATGGAGGATGTCTTGACTTTGGATTACTTGGAGATTAATTTTCTCATAAATGAGTTGGAAATTGCATCTTAATTGTCTCTAAAATGTAGTAAGATAAAGGGGAAAAAAAATCCTTTTACAATTTAAGTCATAATCCCCAACACTAACTTGTAAATTAAATGTTGATGGATTTTCAAAAAATTATTCGAGCAAAGCAGCAGAAGACATCGTTTAATCAGAAATCAATATGATAAGTGCGTGATAGGATTCTCAAAATCGATTAATCTATCAACAAACACTATAACTATGTTTTGGGTTATACGAGAAAACCTTCAATTAACTCATTCAATAGGCATTCATATCATTTACGTTAAGACAAATTTGTAAGTAGCATTTAATTCGATTTGCGGGAACAAGGAGGTAACTCATCAATTTCAGATCATATGGAATTGTCGCATCGCATGCTTATAAACAAATTTCAACCAAGAAATTGATCGGGTCAAACAAAAACAAAATCACATATCTATTAAAAATAGGCCTGTAAATGGGGTTGGGTTGAACCGAGGTAATACGAGTCACAGATTATAGCGGGTAACGGGTTGAAACGAGTAAAACCCGTTCCAACTCGTTTAATATACTGTTTAATCGTTTAAACGATGCAGATTGAAACTAGTCTGCTTTTTTTTCTACTGTTATATGTGTGTGCCTCCTGTCTTTGTTTCAGCACATATTGTGTTTTCTTTGTGGGTTTTTTGAAGCAAGCAAACATTGTGTTAGAAAAAAGACAATTTTGGATCACACAACAAAATATATATATATATATATATATATATATATATATATATGTGTGTGTGTGTGTGTGTGTGTGTGTTTTTTTTTTTTTTTATAACTATATCATTTAGATATAAGATGCATCAACTTACTATACTATTCTAGAGAAAAAACTGTGTTGCTAAAAAATGCAAACCAAAAGAATGAACTAAATATTATATTAAAATAGTCTTTTAAATTATCGAAATGCCCTCATCTCGACTCGTTTAGTTATTTAGTTATAAGACAACGAGTTGGTCTTACAAAAAATGCGTTTTTTTCTAAGCTTAGGAAAAATCATTTTTACATTGGCACTTTATAACACAAACACTGACATTTTTTTACACTAACACTGTCACTTTTTTTTTACACTAGCACTTAATATACATGCATTGGCACTTTTTTACACTGGCACTTTGTTACACTAACACTGACACTTTGTTACACTAACACTGGCACTTTTTACACTGGCACTTAATATACATGCACTGGCACTTTTTTACACTGCCACTTTGTTACACTAACACGGGCACTTTGTAAATCTGGAACTGGCACTTTTTACACTGGCACTTTTTTTTTTGATACCCAGGTTCCCAGCTTCGCCGGACTAAGTCCTGGACCACCAGCCACCGGCCCCTCAGTGACTGGCGGAGGTAAATCGCGGGATGTGCCCGAATGACACAGGGTTTGAGAACATGTCAACTAATATCACATACAAGGTCCAACCCCAGAAGAAAGCAAAGTGCTTCCACCAGAATCGAACCACATCTCTGCGTGCCTCCAGAATCTTATGTCCCCCTCCTTTTACCACTAGGCTATGCCCCGGGGGACTTTACACTGGCACTTTGTTACACATGCACTGGCACTTTGTTACACTGGCACTGACACTTTTTTACACTGGCACTTTGTTACACATGCACTGGCACTTTGTTACACTGGCACTTTGTTAAACTGACACTGGCACTAACGGGGAAAACAAAACACATTTTTCCTAAGCTTAAGAAAAAACGAGTTTTTTGTAAGATTTTGGCTAAGACAACATAATATATTAATTAAATATTAATACAAAAAATATAACATAATAATGGGATGCAACTTTTGTACTCTTTCCAGCTGTCCCATAACAAAAATTATTTTTCTCTTTTTGGCGTATCTTAAAACAAATGTTATTGCCTCAAAAACTCGATTAAACCTACTTACTACACTCACAATAACAATCCGCTTATAAACTTATAAAGAGCAAACTTAAAAAATATATTGGTCATTCATTTTAAGACGTAATGAGTAACATCTATATACTCCTTCCGTTACATAATGAATAATTAAAAAAAATCAAATTTGCTTTTGATCAAGAGAATTAAAAAAAATTATCATTTATTTTAGGACGGGGATAGTGTTAAATTATATTTAGGCTTTCTTGAAAATGACGGAATAAATACAAAAAAAATAAATAATAGGGACGTAAAATAGTCGAGGCTTGCGTTTGACACAATCTCCGCAAGAAGAATTTGCCTCGCACTGGTGCTAACGGATTAACGGCAATCTTCTCTAAGATGCAACGACTTTTAACTATCGTTAATAGGAGCAATCCAAATTAACGACTCCAGCGAACAAATCTGAGTATTTGAAACTTCTGGACTTGAAGGAAATTTATGGTACAAGATGCTCTCTATTTCTAATTGCTAGAATACTTTGGATGTTTAGAATGAATTAAATTGTCAATCCTGGAGGGGAATTTTTATATTTTCTGAAGAGTCATAGGTGCCTTTCTGGGAATAGGTACAATTCCATCCGGATGAATCCTGGACGTCCGATTGCACCCGATTGATGAACCAGATTCATGGAACCCCCCAACCCATACGCGAATGGGTGCTCCACCCATTCCAAATCGACCCATACCTATTCGGACGAACACGGACCAGATACCATGTACCACTCCATGGACCTATCTAGACGGGCCAAGGCCCAACTGAACTGGGCCCAATCGCCACCTACCCATTGGGCCGAATCACGACTAAGGCAACCGAGTCGCACCCAACCCACACCCATGATCCGAACCACTCGAACCACCATCGAGCCGAATTTCGTGAAAAGTTTAAGGCTCCATAGCTCCTAGCGACCGATGCGTACGTGCGAAGTGCAAAGTGCGCCATAAACCGCCCATTCTGCCATTCACGCGATTCGCGAGTTGTGGATCCATTTTGAGCTAGAACAAAACTAGCCCAATAGCCCACTTGGTTGCATGGTTGGCCCAAGTTCCACTAGCCCAATAAACCCATTTCAAGTTGCACTTTTTGAACAATAATTTCTCATTCACCCGGAAATGGTGTTGAGTAAGTAAATGCATTTTCCTAATCTACACTAAATGTAGATTTTAATTTTGCAACTTATTTTCATTTATACAAAATGAAACTATTTTGAAATTTTGGTCAAAATGTGGTCAAACCATATTTTGTCAACTCATTTCTAACAATTCCCCACATGAATGACAATTAATGCATGTATGCAGATTCGTCCAAAAGTTTCAGCGAACTATTATTGCATCATGATAGGTAGCTTATGGCCTTGAACCTTCCCTAGTAAAATACTATCGAATATACTAGTCTGTTAGTAGCGCGATGCTTTGAACTAGAGACTGTATAGTGTATACCAAGACAATAGTACTTACACAATAATAGCTCTAACACTATTTGTTCTCACGTTGTGTCCATTTTGGCCCTGAACCGTATCTCTTCATAAGTATTCATTTAGAAGCGGCCTTATTACTTCTTACTTAGATAGGTGGTCTCCTATAAAGAGTATCCTGCTATACTCCTCCACTTAGGTATAGGAATCATTAAAAGTTTTCTCAACTAAACCTCACTACTGTTGCAGGTACATACACTTGGATGTTCTAGGAATGAGTGTGAAACATGTTCCAAGTGTTTCAACCGAACCTCATAACTTAGTTGTCTCATTGAACCAAGGTTTTGGGATCTCCAATTCTCAAGGTTGAGTGTCCGCTATGTTCTCATTTGTTGTGGAATTTAAACCCATTCCCCTTAACAACTTATACAATTGATCTCTGTTTATACCTTTTGTAAACGAATCCACTAAGTTATCCTTTGACTTAATATAGTCAATTGTGATAACGCCATTTGAGATCAACTGTCTGACGATATTATGTCTACGACGAATATGTCTAGACTTACCGTTATACATACTGCTCTGTGCTCTTCCGATTGTTGATTGACTATCATAATGTATCATAACCGCAGGCACAGACTTATTCCAACAAGGAATATCTTCCAAAAAGTTCTTTAGCCACTCAGCTTCTTCACCAGCTTTGTCTAAGGCTATGAACTCTAATTCCATCGTGGATCAAGCTATACACGTTTGCTTGGAAGATTTCCATGACACCGCTCCTCCACCTATTGTGAATACATATCCACTTGTGGATTTGGAGTCTTTCGTGTCGGATATCCAATTGGCATCACAATATCCTTCTAATACTGCTGGATATCTATTATAAAGTATCCCATATTTTAATGTATACTTTAAATATCTCAACACCCTTGTTAAGGCCTTCCAGTGATCCGCACTGGGATTACTTGTGAACCTACTTAGTTTGCTTTCCTTTGAATATGCAATGTCTGGACGCGTACAATTTGTTAAGTACATTAGACTTCCAATTATCCTTGCATATTTTAGTTGAGAAACTGGTTCCCCTCTATTCTTGGCTAAGTGTAGAGACAAGTCTATCGGGGTCTTAGTCGGAGGGCTATCAATGACGTTGAATTTCCGTAGAATATTCTCGAGATAATGGGATTGTGATAGGACTATTCCATCTGATGTTCTAAAATATTTATTCCTAAGATGACATCAACTATTCCCATATCTTTCATGTCAAAGTGCTTTTTCAACATGCCTTTGGTATTCATGATCAAATCATGAGTACTTCCCATTATTAGCATGTCGTCTACATACAGACAAACTATCACAAATGAATTGGATGTTCCTTTAATGTAGACACACTTGTCACATTCATTTATTTTGAAATCGTTTGCCAACATTGTTCGATCAAACTTTTCATGCCATTGCTTAGGTTCTTATTTTAGTCCATACAACGACTTTACAAGTATACACACCTTTTGCTCTTTACCAGAAACTACGAACCCCTCGGGTTGTTCCATGTAAATCTCTTCTTCTAGCTTTCCATTCAAGAAAGCCGTCGTCACATCCATTTGATGTATCTCAAGGTTATGCCTTCTTTGCAATTGCAATGAGAACACGAATGGACGTGATCCTTGTGACAGGAGAATATGTATCGAAGAAATCATATCCCTCCTTTTGTCTTAACCCTTTAGCTACTAGCCGGGCTTTGTATTTATCGATAGATCCATCAGCTTTATACTTCCTTTTAAGGATCCATTTGCAACTCAACGGTTTGCATCCTGGAGGGAGATCGATCAATTCTCAAGTATTATTATGCATAATAGACTATATTTCGCTGTTAATAGCTTCTTTCCAGAATGGAGCATCTGGAGTTGATAAAGCTTTCTTAACAGTCGCTGGTTCGTTTTCTAGCATAAATGATAGAAAATCAGGATCAAAAGACTTTTCCACTCTTGCCCTTTTACTACGCCTAGGTCCTTCATCTTCTTCTTGAGATGGAACGTTTGTAGCTTCGTAAGTTCTCTTACTGGAACTTGATTCTTTTCTTTCTTTAGCAGGGAAGATATTTTACAAGAATACAACATTCCTTGATTCTATCGTCATTCCTTCATTCATATCAGGAATGTCCGATGATGCTGCAGGAAATGTGCTTATCAATCTTCCTCCACGTGGCAGGACTGATCACCTGGCTTCTTGACCTGAAAACAGAACCCACGACTAGCCGGATGTGTCTCCGGCGAAGACGCTCGGGCGTGAGAGTAAGATAACAGTTGTATAAAGCTCAAAATGTATTGAATAATGAACTCGAGAATACAAAATGGCGATTACCTTTGCAGATTGGTAGTGATGAAGTATTTATAGTTGATGTAGGTAGTTTTAATGATAGGGCTACATGAGCTCCGAAATTATAGGCTGGAGTTATGCTCGTAGGAACGTGCACATGCTTGTCCACTGATTTGTAGGGAGGTTGTTATGGAAAGGTTGACCCACGTGCGTCTTCACATGTCGGTCGACACTTGGTGTTGAGGTCGAGGTCTCCACTTGTGGAATGGCCGACTGGCAGTGGGTAGAGCATGGTTCGTACCCGAATTATGATATGGATCATGAGGTCGGACTAAATTAGGTCGGGACACAGTAGGTCGGACCGTGGGCTTAGTCGGCGATACAAGAGATGGGCTTTGGGCCTTGCTCGATTGGGCCGGCCTCATTGAGAATGTGATGGTCAAATGCTTGTGATTGGGCTTTACTCCTTTGGTCCAACTTGACACTTTTGGTATGTTCAGTGGCCCCCAACTTTCGAGTTGACTTCGTCGACTTGGAAGTTAAGAAGATTTCGTGACGAAAATTGCTTTACTCGCGGGTCGATGTTAGTCTTTGAAGTAGGTCGACCATGTTGACGTGGCAACATCACGATCGTTGGTGATGAACGGTTGGAGATGAAGGAGCGCCGATTTTCGTAATGATTACACGTTTGTCGTTTGAGAGTCCGCCTAGGAAACTGTTTCCACCATTAATTAGGAAAATTAATTTCGAATTTCTTTTTGCCCTTTCCAATTCGGGGAACTATAAAATCAAGAATCCTTCCCATTTACAACTTTCGCCTTCCACGAACTCGTGCGTGATTCCGGCGGTGATAAAGGGACGTTGATTCTTGCTATAAATTGGTGTTTTTGCCCTCCATTGTTCCGTTTTCTCCTTGCTAAAGGTATTCTCCTTATTCTTTAGAATTAGGGCTTTAATTTCTGCAATTTCTTTGAATTCGCCATGGCTAGGACCTTTAGTTGTGAGGCTGGAGCTGGGTATGGCTACTGTATTGTCAATCATAGAGTCTATAAATATTTGAGTGGAGAGTGGAGGGAGATAACAGTAGAGGAGTGCTCTTCAATTTTGACACATTGGGGCTGCGATTCAATGAGCTAAGTTTGCTGTGGGGAATGAACTAGGCGCCTTAAGAACGGATGATCCAAGGGTTGTGTCTTTTCACCTTTTCCATGAGCTTCTCGATCATATAGCTTTGTTTTATGTCAAAGATGCCGTTAAACCTTCCTTTCTTAGAAATAGGATAGGATTTCCGGGGGAATCTAGGTCGCCCCTTAGTGCGTCTACTAGGGCTCCTGAGGCTTCATGTAGAACTGATTCCCCTGTTTCCCCTTCTTCTTGTACAGATATGGAGACTCAAGGTGGAGCTCATGCCTCGACCTCATCAAGCCCGCGCATTGTGGATGCTTTCAAAACTACTGTGGTATCAGGCAGAAATGAGAGGGGGTATGTGCCACAAGGGCCACTTAGGGGGAAGCAGAATTTTCCCTCTAGAGTGTCTGTTATCCATGACTTCTGTGAGGTGGATAGGAAAGAATTCGAGGTTACCCTTTATACCAAGGCTGACTTCTTCAAGAAGTTTGGAAAGAATTACAAGACTGATACCACCAGGGTGGCCTTCTACTACGGCCAGTTTATTGCCGGTCTTAGACTGCCGTTAGATCCCTTCATCAATGAGTTCTTAGAGTGTGCCAATGCCTTACCTCTCCAATTGGGTGCCAACACATGCAGAGTTTTGGTTTGCTTCATCATGGTGTGTCGCTTCTTAGGGTATGAGCCCTGTATGAGGGTTTTTAGAGAGTTCTTTGCTGTGAAGTTTGATAAGAATGGAGGCATAAGTACTCCCTCCAAGGCAAATTCACCCAAATTATTCATAAATTTGCCTAGCAAAGTTGGTGGCTGGAATTCCCATGTAGCAGTAGTGGAGAGTAGACTAGGATGGGAGTTCCCTCTACCAAGTGAGGAGACCCAGGTGGTGAGGGATGAAGATCAGTGGGAACCTCATTGGCATGGAGACCTGCGTAGGAAGCTGGTGGAGTTGGTTGCTGAGAAGCCCATCAGTTGGAAGGTATTGGGAACTACCAAGAACAATTATATCCAAGCTGGATTGATGCTAGGGGATGATGACGTAGTGCCACTAGTTCCCATAGTAAGGTGTATGAGGTATCCAGATTGGGTGACCCACGCCCATGCCAGGTTTGAGAAAATGTGCTCCCTCTGTCAGAAAACTGAGAATTATTGCAAGGATAATGGAGAGCATTATGGTGGTAAGGGTTTACTCGTCTCTTCTTCTTCTATATGTGAAAACTCCTTATGAGCGAGCTCCTCCTTGGTATCTGTTTTTTGATCATTTAGTCGTCATTTCATAGTCCCAGTGTAATACTTGTACCTTCTATACGTGCTGCTTATAGGCTTTGTTAGCTCGCTATTGATTTCGCTCGTATGTAGAACTCGCTGCTCGTACATAGAACTTATATTTTTGATGGCGAGCTAACATTTTATCCATTTTGTCTTATGCAGTTTTAACTCCTGCTCAAGAAGCTAATATGGGGAGAACTGTTGACATCAGGAAGGCCAAGAAGAGCTCTGGGAGAGCAAACGCTAAGGAGAACCGCGAAGCAGAAGGTATCAAGAGGAATGACCTGCTGAAATTAGTTGATGAGGATACCACGAAATTCATTCCTGTTGAGGAAAACATGGAAGTGCAAGATGATGCTGTAGAGGTTGAGAATGCTGGGGGTGATGAGGCCCAAGGTTCTGAGGAGGCCAATATTGCTGGTGAGGAGGAGGCCGAGCTGAATGCAGAGCCAGAGAGGGAGGTCGCTCATGCCAGGACCCGAGCTCAAGCTAAGTCAAAAGCCAAGACCAAGGCCAAAGCTGCCTCAAAAAGAAAATCCCATGTTATTTCTTTGGATGAAGATGAAGATGAAGATGATGGTGCCCCTATCAGCAAGGTGATCAAGATTGGCCCTTCAGTTGTGAGCTCGGCCTCTAATCAAGCCGATGCTAGTGATCCAAAGGAGACTGAAACCAGAAGTCCACAAGCCTCTCCCATTCGTGTCTCATATGACGAGCTGATTCAGAATCGAGTTGCTGAGCTGAGCAATGTGACTCCTTTGACAAGAATAAACAGCTTGGCCAGGGAGTATCCAGAACTGGAGTATGGTCAGGTGATTGTCCGGAGGGGGGCTGATCAGGACCTGATTAGGGAGTTTACCAACAAGCCGTTGACTCCAGAAGCTTGCCGGGCTAGGGTTGGACTAGCTTCTTCTGAGGTAACTCCTGTGTTTCCAATGTGCCTATTTTTCCTTTCCTTTTCTCCTCTGTCTCTTTCTTATGCTTGATCTAACATCTTTCCTTTACCTGATAATGCAGTCTCTTGCCATGATCGACCTGGCCACTACCTATTGGAAGGCTGCTGAGGAGCAGGAGAAGTTAGCCAAATCCATGTTGGCTAAAAAGAATAGCGAGCTGTTGAAGCTTGAGGAGGAGGTAGCCAAGGTAGGGGAGTTGCAGGAGGATAAGAAGAAACTGCAGGCTGAGCTTGAGAAGGTAAAGGAGGAGCACTCTGACCTGGATAACTCTTATGAAGCCTTGAAGCTCGTCAAGGATAACGAGATCATAGCCAAAGAGGCAGCTTGGGGCAAGCTGAGTGAGGCCAATAAGGAGCTCGCTGCCCTTAAAGAGCAGAATAAGAAGATATTGGCTGATCTTGAGCTGGCCAAGCAGCAGCTGGAGGAGGTCCCCGTCACCTTGGCAAAGAAGCAAGAGGAGTTGGATGCTGCTAGGGCCCAATGGGAGGTTGACCTTGCTGCTGCTGTGAAGACAGCTAAGGAAGATGCCGTCAAAGTGTATAAAGAAAGTGACGAGCTCAACACATATATTACTGAAGAAGCCAGGGGATTCTACGAGGTGGGTTTGAGACATATGGCTCGGCGAATCATAGTGGATCCCTCTGTCAATATTTCCATCGAGCAGTTAGCCACATGGGCCTCTGAAGATCAATATAACACAGCAGCCCGACAAGGTCATTCCTTGGTGCCATTCAACGACAACGACCTGGAGCTCATAAAGAAAGATGATGAAGCTGCAGAGGCATCACCTTGGGACCCCCCTGCTGTTGAAAAGGTTAATTTCAACACTATCTTGGCTGAGCTCGATGATTATGAGGATTCGGCTTTTGACGAGGAGACCCCAAAGTACACAATCAGTGACTCACGGAAGGTGGTTTATCAGACTGAAGATGTTCTTGGTGAGCCATCTACTGTGGGTGATCAGACTGAGGTCGATCCAACATCCGTCGCCGGTCCAATAGAAGGCATTTCTTCTGAATAGACTTTGATTTTAATGGTTATTGTAATCGAACAAGCTCCAAACATTTTTGCTTTTTTGTTTTTAATACTTGGATGCCTTGGCCCTATTTTTTGGGAGGCATGATACTTTTGTAAGTCGCCTTTGCCTAAGTCTTAGCCCACTTTGGGAGACTTTTTATGTTTAATCTTAGCTGACTTTTTGTTCTCAGAATGTTGCATGTTTTCATTCCATATTGTATGTCGAGCTAGATGTAGATAACATAAATGAGTCAACTTGAGCCTAGTGGCGACTTGATCTCGTTGGTTTAGTCGACCTCAGACTTGGTTAACTTTTTTGTGAACGAGATTGACCATGAGTCGAACCTGTTCATACTATTGAAACTGACCCGGGGTCGAGTTAATTAGGACCAAGTTGATTAGGAATCATACTTGTTGAATAGTCAAAGCTGATTAAGAATCGAGCTAAGTAAATCAAGCTGACTAAGAGTCGAGTTTGTTAGAACTAAGTCGACTAAGAGTCGGACTTGTTAAGTAAACAAAGCTGATTAAGAATCGAGTTTGTTAGAACGAAGCTGACTAAGAGTCGAGCTTGTTAAGGTGAAGCTGACTAAGAGTCGAGCTCGATAAAACGAAGTCGACTAAGAGTCGGACTTGTTAAATAAACAAAGCTGATTAAGAATCGAGCTTGTTAGAACGAAGCTGACTAAGAGTCGAGCTTGTTGATATTAATGTAACACTATGTTTGATCGAATAAACTGCGCTTTTCATTGAAGTAGGAATCATGCTTACATCAATTCGAAATTAGCTTTAACACAAACTTGAACTTTGAAATTGAAAACTAGAAGTAGTATTTGATGAGGTGAGTAGCATGCCAAGGATGTTTCAACTCGTCACCTCCAGGATGAGCTATCATGTAGGTTCCTTCCTTGACGACTCGAGTGACTATATAGGGACCTTCCCAGTTAGGAGATAGCTTGTTCTGCTGGGTCCTTCTACCCGTTGCCTCAATCTTTCTCAATACATAATCTCCAACTTGGAAAGACCTTGCCTTGACCTTCTTGTCGTGATAACTTTTAGTCCGCTGCTTGTAATTGACCATTCGGAGGTAGGCTGTTTCTCGCTTCTCGTCGATCAGGTCCAAGTCGATCAACCTGTTGGTGTCGTTCTGCTCTTGATCAAAGAAGGTCACTCTAGCAGTAGGGAATCTGAGCTCAGCAGGTGCCATGGCCTCTGACCCATATGTGAGAGCAAAAGGGGTTTCCCAGTAGGCCCCAGTGGTTGTACGAACGCCCCAAAGAGCAAGGGAGTTCGTCCAACCAATTGTTTCGCCGACCTACGAGCCCGAGTCTTGAGCGAAGATAGAACAAGTTTATTTGCTGCTTCAGCTTGCCCATTTCCTTGAGGATAGGCGACGGAAGATTTCCAATGTTTGATTCCAACTCGTTTCATCTCTCGCAGAAAGTCTGGGAGAACTGTAAACCATTGTCGGACACTATAGCTCGAGGAAAACCAAACCGACACCAAATGAAGTCATGAATAAAGTTGATAGCATTTTCCTCTGTGATGCGAGCTAATGGTTTGGCCTCAACCCATTTAGTGAAGTAATCTATGGCGACGATCACATACTTGCAGTTTCCTCGGGCGGGAGGGAAGGGTCCAATCAGGTCGACGCCCCACATGTCAAACGGCCAAGCTGCGATCACAAAGTACGCTCTGTTGTAGGTACATGGGGAAGGTTGGCAAACCTTTGGCATTGATCACATTGCTGAACAAAGTTGTGAGTGTCAGCTCTCATGTGTGGCCAGTAGTATCCCAACGTGATTAACTTGTCAGCAAGAGTCCTGGCCCCCGGGTGTCCACCACAAATTCCACTATGCACTTCGTGTATCAATAGGGCGACCTCTTGAGGGTGGATGCACTTTAGTAATGGTCGAGTATAAGATCTTCTGAATAGGTCGCCTCCTTGAATGACATACCTTGGAGCTTTCTTTTTGATAGCTCGAGCCTTCTTCTCGTCATCTGGCAGCTCTCCATTTTCTAAGTACGCCTTCATTTCCTCGATCCAACACTTCTCCTGAGTCCAATTTCTTGAGGGATCATCTATGCATTGAATTTTATTCATTCATAGGCTGGACTTTCGAGGAAGGAGATAGGTTCATCATGTGGTTCATCCGAAGTGGCTAACTTCGAGAGGAGGTCAGCTAGCTCGTTGTCTTCTCGTCCAATTCTTTGGATCTCCCAGAATTCCAAATCTTTTATCAGTTCCTTCACCAGGTCGCAGTATTTAATCAGTGTGGCACTAAGTACCTCGTACTCGCCTCTGACCTGGTTGACTATCAGCTGTGAATCACAGTAGGCCATGATCTTAGTCGCTCCAAAACACTTGGCGTATTCTATAGCTGCTATCAAAGCTTCATATTCGGCCTGGTTGTTGGAAGCATCAAACTTGAACCTTAGTGATTCCTCATACACAGTTCCGGCACTCGGGTTCAATTAGTACTATCCCAGCTCAGCTGCTATTCTTGGTCGCCGATCCGTCTGAATAGACCTTCCAACAATCGACGGGTAAGCGATGGCGACACAGGACTCTAACTCCTTCCCTTTAGCCTTTTCTTTTGGAGCTCGCTCGTCGTCTTCCTTGGTGAACGTAAGCTCGACCAAGAAGTCGGTAGAGCTTGAGCCTTCAACGCCTTTCGAGGTCGATACTCAATGTCAAATTCGGTAAGGGCAATTGACCAATTGAGAAGTCGACCTGAACTCTCCGGCTTGTGAAGAATTTTTCTAAGGGGGCATTTGTAAGAACCACAATTGGATGAGCCGAGAAAGTAAGCTCGCGGCTTCCTTGAAGCCACGACTAGGGCATAAGCGACCTTCTCAAAGCATTGTAGTATCTGCTCTCCACATCCGATAAGGCCTTCTTTGATGTAATATACTTGGTTTTGAAGCCCTTCATCCTCTACGATCAACACCTGCAACCGACTTGTCTCCCACGGACGGATATACAAATAGGGTCTCACCGGTGGTTGGGCTACTTAGCAAAGGTGGAGTAGCGAGGTAATCCTTCAATTGTTGAAACGACGAATGACATTCGGTCGTCCACTCAAAATTTTTCGTCCCCCTCAATGCTTTAAAGAAGGGGAGAGACCTCTCTGCTGACTTTGATATGAAGCGACCAAGAGCTGCTACCCTTCCGTTAAGTCGCTGCATCTCTTTGACACTGGTGGGGGCTTTCATGTCGACTAGCGCCTTGATTTTTTACGGATTGGCTTCTATGCCTCTTTGAGATACCATAAATCCCAAGAACTTGCCAGTTGCAACTCCAAAAACACACTTCTTGGGATTGAGCTTCATGTCGTTTGCTCGTAAATTGGCGAATGTCTCCTTCAGGTCGACTACGTGACTCCCGGTCTTAGTTTTAATGACCATGTCGTCAACATAAGCCTCCATATTTCGACCAATTTGTGAGGCAAAGACCTTGTTCACCATTCTTTGATAGGTAGCTCCTGCATTTTTTAAGCCAAATGGCATCATGTTGTAGCAGTAAATGCCTCCAGCTGCTTGAAATGCCGTTTTCACAATGTCATCCTCGTGCATCTTTATCTGGTGGTATCCCGAGTAAGCATCCGAGGCCGAGAGTAGAGTGGCCGGCGATGGAATCAACAAGCTTGTCAATTCTAGGGAGAGGATAGCTATCCTTTGGGTAAGCTAGATTGAGAGTAGTGAAGTGGACACACATCCGCCACTTGCCATTCGATTTCTTCACCATGACCACGTTGGCCAACCACGTTGAATGAGTGGCCTCTTTGATTATCCCTGCACTCAAAAGTTTTTGTACCTCAGCTTTGATAGCCTCTTCCTTGTCGCGAGCAAAACTTCTCAACTTTTGGGGTCTAGGCTTTATGGTCGGGTTGACTTCAAGTCGTGAACGGCGACCTCTTCCTTGATTCCCCTCATGTCCTCTACCCTCCATGCGAAGACATCGTTACTTTCCTTGAGTAGCTCGATGATTTACGCTCGCTCCTCAAGCGATATTTGCTTCCCAATCTGAATTTTTTGGTCGGGGTAGGAAAAGTTGGTGATTGCGACTCTAACTCGTCCACGGCTTCTAGCTCGGTCCATCTACGAATTGTAGAGTTTCCACTATGATTTCCACGACCTTTTGTCTTTCCTTAGCTCCCAGTGTGGAGCCTCCTCGGCTATCATATCATCAAGCTTGTCTCGCAACCTCGGCGGTGGTGGTGGTGGCCCCAGAGTTATTGTCGAGCTGGAGGCCTAGATTGCCTATGATGACTTGGTCGACCATAACTACATCTGAATCGACCTCAGTGGTGTTAGAGTGACGTGTCGACTCAAGCATGACCTCGTCATTTGAGTGATAGGTCGACTCTTCCACGTTGGTGATTATTGACAACCGGGTAGTTTTGGTGGCTGGCCGGGACGGCTTCAAGTAACCATCGGCGGTCTCGATCTCTAGCTCCCTTTTCTTTCTTTCTCTTAGAACATGATCCGAGATAAGCACGAGCCGTGCCTTGTACGCAACCTACTCCAGGCGGGTGTGGGGAACTTTACTCGGCGGTGAGGAATTGATGCTACCATTCCAAGAGCGACCCGTCCGGGAATTCCAAGTATGGCGGCATAGTCACTATTTACATCAATTACGATAAATTGTACCTTCGAGACAATCTTGAGGGGTCTTTGGCCTAGGTCGACGTCGAGCACTATCGGCCTTTAGCATCAACTCGGTGGTTGGTGAAGCCCTCCAACCTGCCATCATACCTCTCCATTGTTCATCATTAAGACCCATCTCCTTGAAAGTTTTGTAAAACAAAATATCCTTGCGAGGCCCCGTGTCGACTAAGAGTCGCTCGTCGTACATCCATCAATGAGACTGGGATGACGAGAACTTGCTCCCTAGCCGCCATATTGGTTGCCAATTCATGGGGGTAGAAGGCGATCGCTTCATCTCTTACTTCTCTCCTTGGAGGCACATGTGGGGCCTTATTGAGTAGGAATATCTTGTGCTTGATGGCCGTGTTGCTCGCTTGTTCGGTGATGACCCCCCGAGTTCGAGTCTAGGTTGCCTAGGTCCTTGTGGCCCACCTGCTGCTGCTCACCTCCTCCCGGCTTGAGGTCTCTTCACATAAGCTTCGAGTCTCCCCCGGTCGACCATTCTCTGGATGATACGCTTTAATCCCAAGCAATCCTCTGTGAGATGACCGGTGTCTTTGTGGTAGTCGCAGTACTTCTTTGTTGTCCCTCCTAAACTTGTTGCTGGATTCATTGGGGTGGAGGAGCCAGTTCGACGGCATTCAAAATCTCGGTTCGACTCACCGTGAGTGGAGTGAAAGCTTCGGGCACCTTCTCTGTTGCCCTAGTTACATTCTTTCCATTTTTATTGTTCCCCCATTCTTGTTGGAGTCCTTTTTATCATCAGTGACTTCAACCTTGGGGCTCTTTCCCTTTTTCTTTTCTTTCCTTTCCTCGCCCGGAGCGACATTATACACCTTTTCAAACAACTCCTGTCGAGTTGTGACCGTTCGGACTGTGAGCTCGTAGTCCATGTCTTCCGAGGAAATACCCACTCGGAAGCAATTGATTACCTCCCTGTCCGTGATGTCCTCTTCAATCTTGTCGACCATTTCTTTGAACTTGGTGAAGTAGCTCATGGAGCTTTCGTTTTGGCTGCGCACCAAGTTGTTTAAATCAGTCACCGTCACTTTCCGAGCTCCAGCAGTCGAGAAGCGGTCTAGGAACTTGGTCCTCAAGCATGTCCAAGTGGTTATGCTACCAGCTGCCAAACCATTAAACCATGTCAAAGCTGCTCCTGTGAGGGTACTTACGAGGGCTTTGCACATATTGTCGTCTTCATTGGCGACAAAACACATCGTGGCCTCCAAGTGTGCTATGTGGCTTCTTGCATTGGTGGAACCAGAATACTTCTCTAGAAGAGGCAACCTGAAACTAGGGGGAGGTCGACTATCTCTCAGTTCCTTGGAAAGTGGTCGAAGAGCAAAGTCAATTCGTTCGACCTTTCCAGCATCCTTTTTCTTCTCCTCCTCCCATTGCTCAAATTTCTTTTTCATCAACAACCATTCTCTGGCATCGGGTCTTTCATCTCCTGGAGGGGGAGCAGCATTGGACCTCTGGCCCTCACTTCTGGGGGGAGTCACCTGCCTACTCCTTCTGTCCCTGTGAGAATTGGTCCTTTCTGATCTTATTGGAGATCTATGTCTGTTACTTCTTTGAGGCGACCTGCGCCTCTCGGCGGCGAGACGGCGACCTGCGCCTGTTATCTCCATGTGGCGACTGGGCCTTTCCCTCTCACGGGCGACCTATGCCCATTCCTGTCTCTATGGGATCCCGATCTCTGCGTTCGCGGCTGGAGAGACATGCTGTTTACTGTTGGCATTAGCGAGTCCTCAAATCAGATTGAGCCTCCTGTTCCCTGTTTCTGTTGAGGCTAGCCCTTAGGTCGTTACTCGGCACATGAACAATTGTAGGAGCTCGCTGAACTATCCTGTCCTCGCCATTCTGCCCCACACCTTCATTTGGCCTAGCACTCCCGGCTCGTGCCCGCTGGAGACTTGGGAGGGAGCAATCCTTTCTGAACGTACGTCGGCCTGCTCTGCCTCCTCCATGGCTATCAAGTCAGCCAAAATTTGAGCTCGCTCTAACATCATTTCCTTCTTGCTCATGGGATTAATTGAGGGACCTGCCCTGTTTCCCATGTTCACCTGTCCAGTTGGACGCTTAGGAGGAGGTGGGACTCCTTGCCCCTCCATATGCCTTTTCCCTCTCCTTGTGTCAGGCAATCCTCTGCCATCAACAACACTGGTAGATCGCGTGGCTCTACCATGAGGACGATTTGGTGGGGGAGGAGGCAAATCCATGTTTTCAGCATTGACATTGAGATTTCCTGCGTTTGTATTGGTGTTGTTGTTTACCTCGATGAATTCTTCAGAAGCGTCTTCAACATGCCCGTCTGGGGTTACCATTGTTGTAGGTTGATGAACTTTTCGAGGTCAAGCTTAAGCACGATTTCCCGGCAATGGAACCAAAGCGATCTTTGCGGGAAATGTGCTTATCAATCTTCCTCCACGTGGCAGGGTGATCACCTGGCTTCTTGACTACAACAGAACCCACGACTAGCCGGATGTGTCTCCGGCGAAGACGCTCGGGCGTGAGAGTAAGATAACAGTTGTATAAAGCTCAAAATGTATTGAATAATGAACTCAGAATACAAAATGGCAGTTACCTTTGCACCGTTGGTAGTGATGAAGTATTTATAGTTGATGTAGGTAGTTTAATGATAGGGCTACATGAGCTCCGAAATTATAGCTGCAGTTATGCTCGTAGGAACGTGCACATGCTTGTCCACGATTTGTAGGGAGGTTGTTATGGAAAGGTTGACCCACATGCGTCTTCACATGTCAGGTCGACACTTGGTGTTGAGGTCGAGGTCGCCACTTGTGGAATGGCCGACCTGACTGGTGGGTAGAGCATGGTTCGTACCCGAATTATGATATGGATCATGAGGTCGGACTAAATTAGGTCGGGACCTGGTAGGTCGAACCATGTGCTTAGTCGACTGATACAAGAGATGGGCTTTGGGCCTTGCTCTGATTGGGCCAGCCTCATTGAGAATGTGATGGTCAAGGCTGCTTGTGATTGGGCTTTACTCCTTTGGTCCAACTTGACACTTTTGGTATGTTCATCCGATTTTTGCACAATAAAACGATATGCACTACTATTACTTGCATAACCAATGGATACACAATCAATAGTTTTCGGTCCTATCTTGACCTATTTTGGCTTAGGTACTTCAACCTTAGCCAAACACCCCCATACTTTAAGGTATTGATAAGTCGACTTACGGTTATGAATCACTTCGAATCTTCTTAATTTTTGCATTAAGTTGATTCTCAACTTCATTCTTAAAAGTCTGGGAAGCCCCTAAGGCTTCATCCTTACTTCTTAAGAGATATGCATAACAATATCTTGTGCAATCATCAATAAAAGTAATGAAATACTTTTTCCCACCTCGAGTTTGCACAAACTTTAAATCACATATATCTGTGTGAACTAATTCAAGAGGTGTCGTATTTCTTATTACCGAGTGAAATGATCCTTTAGTCATTTTTGCTTCTACACAAATTTCACATTTGTCAGTTGAATCGAATTTAGATATTGATAAAGATTTTTGATTCACTAACTTCTTAATTGTGTTAAAATTTACGTGTCCTAATCTACCATGCCATAAATCAGGACTATCCAACAAGTAAACATAAGAAACACTTTTATTCTTCGCCTCTGGGAAGTAAACATTCATTACATTCATCTTGAAAAGGCCTTTATCAAAGTAAACTTTTTCCAAGGAAAAGACCATTCTTGGTCAATACAAACTTGTCGAATTCAAAGACTAATCTAAAACCAGCCTTACTCAATAATGAGCCTGAGACCAAGTTCTTGCGAATGTCTAGAACATGCAGCACATCCACTAGCATCAGCTCCTTGCCTGAAGTCATCTTCAGCACAACCTTTCCAAGTCCATCGACGTCGGAAGTAGCGGAGTTTCCCATATACAGTTTTCGTCCATTGATAGGAGTGTAGGATGAGAAGCTCTCCTTATCGGCACATATGTGGCGGGTAGCTCCGGTGTCTATCCACTACTCTCTCGGGTTATCATCCAACTTTGCTACGTTGGCTTCAAACACCACAACAGCTAGATCAAAATCCATGTCATCGACGACGTTGGCTTGATTCCTGTTAGCCCTTCGGTCTTCTCTCCTTGGATGACGACATTCCTTGGACATGTGACCAGATTTTCCACAATTATAGCAAACACCTTTAAACTTTTTCCCAGAACCCTTCTTGGCATCTCCAGAGGGCTTTCGTTTTCGGTTGTTGGTGCTTGACTCAGCAAGATGTACCTTAGCCTCCACCTTTCCCTTGGCAGACTTCTCTTCATCCTTGCAGTTATTCTCCTCAATCTAAAGCCGAATTACCAAGTCTTCAAGACTCATCTCCTTGCGTTTATGCTTGAGATAGTTCTTGAACCCTTTCCATCCTGGTGGCAGCTTCTCTATGACCGTTACCACCTTGAATGGTTCATTCAAAATCATCCCTTCTGCTGCTAGGCCGTGAAGTATGGTAGAAATTCATCTACTGGTGGTCACCGTTTTGGTGTCCACCATCTTGAAGTCAAGAAACTTACCGACGACAAATTTCTTTGACCCGACATCTTCAATCGTGTACTTCCTTTCCAAAGAGTTCCATAACTCCTTGGCTATAGCCACTAGCCTATACACACCATAGAGTGAATCGTCTAGGCTGTTGAGAATGTAATTCCTACACAAGAAATTACAATGTTCCCAAGCTTCCTTTGCAATTCGCCTTTGCGGATCAGGATCATTGTTAGCCACTTCAGGAGGGTCCTCTTTCAAGAACTTCTGAAGGCTGAGGGTGGTCAAGTAGAACATCATCTTTTGCTGCCATCTCTTGAAATCCACTCCGATAAACTTTGGTGGTTTCTCACCATGTGTCGGGTGAGTCGGAGCAGGGGTAGGAGTAACATTCTGATTTGTTACTTCTGGATTCGTACGGGGAGTAGCATCGGATGACTGCGAGGTATCGTTATCATTTTCTATTTCTCAAGAAAACAAAAATTCTTCTTGCGATTGTTAAATTATATTTAGGCTTTCTTGAAAATGACGGAATAAGTACAAAAAAATAAATAAATAATAGGGACGTAAAATAGTCGAGGCTTGTGTTGGACATAATCTCCGCAAGAAGAATTTGCCCCGCACTGGTGCTAACGGATTAACGACAATCTTCTCTAAGATGCAACGACTTTTAACTATCGTTAATAGGAGCACTCCAAATTAACGACTCCGGCGAACAAATATGAGTATTTGGAACTTCTGGACTTGAAGGGAATTTATGCTACAAGATGCTCTCTATTCTAATTGCTAGAATACTTTGGATGTTTAGAATGAATTAAATTGTCAATCCTGGAGGGGGCTATTTACAGTTTCTGAAGATTCATAGGTGCCTTTCTGGGAATAGGTACAATTCCATCCGGATGAATCCTGACCGTCCGATCGCACCCGATCGATGAACCAGATTCATGGAACCACCCCAACACATACGCGAATGGGTGCTCCACCCATACCTATTCGGACGGACACGGACCAGATACCATATACCACTCCGTGGACCTATCTAGACGGGCCAAGGCCCAACCAACCGAACTGGGCCCAATCGCCACCCACCCACGGGGTAGAATCACGCCTAGGCAAAGCCGCACCCAACCCACACACATGAACCGAACCACTGAACCACCATCGAGCCGAATTTCGTCAAAAGTTTAAGGCTCCACAGCTCCCAGCGACCGATGCGTACGTGCGAAGTACAAAGTGCGCCCTAAACCGCCCATTCAGCCCTTCGCGGGTTGTGGGTCCATTTTAAGCTAGAACGAAACTAGCCCAATAGCCCACTTGGTTCCATGGTTGGCCAAGTTCCACTAGGTTGCATGGTAGGAGGATAACACTTGATTGTTATCCCACACAAGTTGATGAATATTAAATACTCTCTAACTTTGTGGTTTCTAGGCAATGTGAGATATGACTTTCCATATTCACATACTCTTCATAAACCCATTTCAAGTTGCACTTTTTGAACATTAATTTCTCATTCACCCGAAAATGGTGTTGATTAAATAAATGCATTTTCCTAATCTAGACTAAATGTAGATTTTAATTCTACAACTTATTTTCATTTACACAAAATAAAATTATTTTGAAATTTTGGTCAAAATGTGGTCAAACCATATTTTGTCCAACCCATTTCTAACCGATATTAGTAAATTAAAAAGGAGCATATCTATCTTTTCTTCCTCATTTAGTCTTTGATCTATTGCCTCTTTCATCTTTTTTCAACCATTTGACTTGAACTTGGAAGACCACTTAAGTCTCCTGGTTTGGAAATACTTAACATATTGCCTCTTTTATCTTTTTTCAACCATTTGACTTGGACTTGGAAGACCACTTAAGTCTCGTGGTTTGAAAATACTTTAACGGTCTGTTTTATGCATTTGGATTTGGCCATAACAGTGTAAATTCATTTGTTTGACTGCTTTATGTGTACATTGTGTATTAAAGAAGATTCAAAATTGTTGACAATATGACCATAATATATTTGGGTTGAAGCGGGTTAGTGAGTTAAACCCGTCTTAACCTGTGAAATTAACGAGTCAAAATGAGTTACCCGTTTCAACCCGCAAAATTAATCAGGTTGAGTCGGGTTGGGTAATTGTTAGGTCGGGTTGGGCGAGTTGATGGGTAATGGGTAATTTTTGCCAGGCCTTTAAAAATAAAAGCGAAAATCTTTCATTACACAGCTGAGCATCTTAGGTACTATTTCTAGAAGAAACAATCCAAATTCCAGACTTCACATGGGATCAAGCTCAAGCAATACTCGAGAAAAGAAAATGGCCGAGAAACCATCAACTGAACAACAAAAGCCATTAGTTACGGGCGTTATACAAACAATGGGGATTTCAAGACGATCAAATGCAGACGGACTGTTGTAAAACACTCTCATTGAGAACTCACAAGCTAATCATCAGTTGTTTTGAACAACTTTTCGATATCTGCTATGGTGTTTTGAGCTTCTTCGATTTCTGGCCCCTTTTCATTTGATTCCTCCGACTCCGCCTGAAAATCAACAAGATGTTTATCAGAATACCAAAATAGAATATAACACACATCCAGATGTGTACGGCAATAAAGTTGCTATGGTTGAAGCACTAGCAGTGGCAAAGCCAGAATTTCACCACGAAAGGGGTCAAAATTATATATAGAGGTATTTTTTTTCCTAAACCAAAGGGGTTAATATTGCCAAAATTATTGCTTTTAGCTTTTTTTTTTTCTAAACTTGAAGAGGGTAAAAATGGCATAGGTCCAAAATTCCATGAACACAAAGTAGCTTCGCCACTGAGCACAAATAAGGAAAATCTTCATATCTGCAGTTAGATTTCCTAAAAACATACAAGTGTCTATTTATGAAACGTTTGTCAAAGTCGAATTAAGTTGACCATGATAGTAGAATAAATTTTTTACTGCCATTATTACATATCATAACATGAAACAAGGACATTTGCAAATAAGATCCGAACCACTTTAAATCGTTGTGTTTGTCTCTCTTTCCACACACACTCCCACTAATTACATTCCTTGTCAATATACATGTACAAACACATTGTTTCCTCTTTTACTAAACTATTAATTTCCGCTCCCTATCATCTATCAAATACCTTAACTCCGGTAGTCGACCTTTACCAAAGTTTGTCTATCACGCTAATATATTTTCTAAACTTAGTGCAGGACCTTTCACTTGTTTTTGGTGTAATCTTTTTCCAAGAAGGTTTGTGAAAGAGATCAGAGAGAACACATTTATTAAACGATTTACCGTTTGCTCCTAATACTTGCCAAGAATCTCCCCCCCCCCCCATCTAGAATGAATTGCAGTAAAGGCAGGTCTCGAAATAGGATTTGAGCTTGACACGTGGCCGGTGCGGAAATACAAGATCAAACATTCACCAAGATAGCTCTTTTATCAGAGACACGACCTTCACCTTTATTACCAATTTACCCCTGTTTTCCCATTTAGTTACCAAAAGTTCAGTCATAGAATACATCCACACCGTGGGATCCTCTATCCCGACACATGTTCCTAATGCATTCCAGAAAAAAAAAAACCATGAGCTACTAATGTGTCATGAGGAAAAAATACCATGTGAGCAAACAGATTTTGAAGGCTAATTGCCATGTAAATTCTCCGGTTTAGCTGAATAACTTGCTATAAAATCTGAATGAATAAGAAAATACCAGAGCTCCTTTTAGGTCGGCTAAAGAGACCTCCAGGCGCTTGTGGCAGTCAGGAATCATCATCCTTGATTCAGCAAGCACATTTTCCTGGCCATTAGTTTAAACTTTATGTAAATGAAATATATTACAGGATATTATTAAACGTGGAAAAGAATGACCGTTCCTCCCTTCGACTGGTATAAAAAAACTTTATTCAAATGAGGTATTTTGCAATTACTAGGGACAGACCGAATTACTATGTTTATTCAACCTTGTAGGATCTGTAATTTGGACATGTTATGAACAAAATCCTTAAATGTAATAAGTACATTAATTTCAGCTCAGACATTGATACACATGGACCTTAAATGCTCAAATGTTAGTCTGATACGTAGGAGTTCAGATATGATTTCATTAACACTAGCACCTGTTGCTCATATTGTTCAAAGGTCAGATCAGAAAACATAAATAAGCAGGGGCGGAGCCAGGAATTGGCCGAGGGGGGGGGGCAAGATTATACGGGGGTTCGGGGGCAGCGCTCCCGAAAAAAAAATTTCGGATCGGACAAGTAAAAAATGGGTCGGATCCATGAAATACAATGTATTTTAGTTAACAAAAATGATAAAAGTAAATAATTCAAAGAACGATTGAAATAATGTTGAAGTATTTAATGCAAACAATTTATTAAAATATATTACTCGTACAAAAAAGAAATTCAAATTTGCTAATTAAACTTGGGATAATAGGAAGAAAGACCAAAAACAAAAAAAATGGGAAAAGCCTAACTAATTAATTAAGATTGAAAAAATGTGAGGAAATTAGGAGAAAGAGAAAAACAAAACTGTTAAGAGAAATAAATGGAGAGAGAGAGAGAATAGCAAAGATGGAAGACAAATAAAATTAATTGAAAATGTAGGTAGCAGGATTCGAACATGGATTTGAAAGAAAACACCAAAGGCTTTAACTTCACCTCTTCTACCGCTGAACCACACAACTCACTGGTGTTAATCTTGAAGTTAATTATATATATACATATATAACAAAAATATGGGGGGGGGGCAAAAAAAAAAATTTCCACTGCATTTCCGCCGCTGGGGGGGGCGAGTGCCCCCTCATGCCCCCTGGCTCCGCCCTGCAAATAAGAAAATGCGGGGGGATAAGTTAAGGGCTTGTTTGATCTACTAATACTTTTACATTATTGGAGGTCTTCAACATTTTTATGCATTCATTACAGATTGTAGGAGATCAGTCCTACGGGGTTGTATTAGGGTTTTAGGGTATTGAATGAGAGTTTTGTGGGTAAGAGGCGTTACATGAATCACCGAAGAATAATGAAAAGGAGGAACGAAAATAGGAACTAGGAGGATTTTTGGGAGAGACAAGTATTGCGGAACTTGTTGGTCTGTCTCTAGAGAGAGAAATATTGCAGATGATGGTCTCTCTTTCTTGGTGCAAATGAATACCAAAGTGAGGTATTTATAGGCAAGCAAGCCCATGTGCATGGCACATGGTCCGTAGTGGCTGATCAGTTCCGCAATTCTCCCTTATAAACCCAACTAGGCCACGTGTAACCCAATAATTGGACCACGTGGCGAACTTCCTATTCTAGCCTCCAATCCACTGTTCCTCGGTGATCCCGATAAGTGAAAAAGACTTCCCCCGACCTTGTCTAATCGCGGGAAGTAGAGGATAACAACCCGCACCTTGTGGGAGAGAATGATGTGTCTGCGGGAGACGATCTGCTGTCTGCGGGAGTAGATCCGCGGGACGGAGATGCGTCTGCGGGAGACGATCTGCTGTCTGCGGGAGTAGATCCGCGGGACGGAGATGCGTCTGCGGGAGACGATCTGCTGTCTGCGGGAGTAGATCCGCGGGACGGAGATGCGTGTGCGGGAGATATATTTGCGGGACAGAAACCTGTTCGCGGGAAAAGGGGCAACATGTGTGAGGCACGTGCACAGAACACGTATATCCTACATTAGTCCCCCTGCGCGAGAAATTTCTCTTTGAGAGTTTCTCGCGCAAACGATAATTTAATATATTTTGCTTCGACGTGTGAAGTGTGTGAAGAGACAAGACATCAAAGCATTAGTTCCTTTAACCGGTGGTTGCACATATTTCAAGCTACAAATAGTATAAATATGTAGGTTAGGATGACTGTTTTTCTTTTATAATGGAGATATGCTATTGATGACGGACATTCGTGAGTTAGCCCGCAGATTATTCGCGGTAAGACAACTAGTGCGCTGATGAGAGTTATAGTCAAGGAGATCAAACTTTATGTGACTTATGATAGATTTCTATGATTGAAAACTTTGAAGGTTTTGAAGGGGTGATTTCAGTAACTCACCCATCAATATAGCTTGCGAGAGTGAATAACTTGAAAAGGAAGAAGCATGTTAATGGGAGAAATGTGTGTGGAAAGACACATGCGGGATAAGTCTTTGCCTTGGACAATTCAATCTATAATTCTACTTAGAAAAGCATTAATGCGTGTGAATCAAACGTGGGAAGAAGTGCGCAAGATGCACAACGCATAGTACATAAGCAAGATATGCTTTTGTGGAACATGCATAGAGGTACTAGATGAAAATAGCGATGTGGCAAATGAGTTACCAACATCCGCATAATATATTGCTCTTATGCTTATTTGATTGGTATATGTCAAATATAAATGACGTGACTGAATAATAAAATTTGTCATAGTCATAATATGTGTGAGTCACATGCCAAGTGGGTGGATAAAATGCTCTTACATTAGTCCCCCTGCGCAGGAATTTTTCGAGAGAAAGATTCCTGAGCAAATGAACGTGTTTGCATTTAGTAAATTGAGTAAGGTTTCGTATGTCGTGTTTCCATGGGTGGGATGCCAAGGGTGGTGAAGATATATCGTCCCTCTTTGAATTGATGTAGTTTTCTAACTAAAAACATTTATGAGATGCACGTAGAGTGCATGTGGGAACCATACATCTCATATTAGTCCTCCTGCATGGGCACGTAACATGAAGGTGAAAGTGTGAGTTTTATGATCACAAGATTTAATATGTAATCTATGCTACATACATGATTCAAAATACTTGTACAATGAATCTAAACATGATGGGGCTTTGTGTAAAGCAGTAATGCGGGATGAGAGTCTAGTGAGAAAGTAATAGTGCCGGACGATATGACAAGTATGAACAGAAGTTGAGGGGTATGGAATGTTGCGGGATGAAACTCCGTAGTAAGAAGTTGTAATGGTGCAGAGTAAATTTTCGCAAGAGTTAATAATGCATGCTTATATGATAAGGTAAGCCGATGTGTTAGTATTTAGGGAATATAACTCTGCATTTAATAATAGTACGGGATGTAATTTCGCGTGTGATAGACTAGCTGTAAGAGGCAATTTGGTTGATTTGTTCGATGTTACGGAGGGATTATAATTTCTCCCCACGAACTAATCAGAGAAATTCATTTGGAGATATTATATGAAGGATTGATTATTGCTACATGAAATTTATTCAAAAAGTCTTGTGCATGTTAAAGTTGGCACGGATTGTTGTCATGCATAAACTTTGGGTTGAAGCATGTAGTCCAAGAAATATAATGTTGTGGCACTAGATTTGAATTGGGGTACAAAGCTTAAGAAATATAGGTAGTGTGGACCATGATGTCGCGACACTAAATTATAGTTGGGGCATAGAGCATGTATTTGTGGAAAGAACCCATGAGTGTGGGCCTTGTCGGTCATAATATAAATGTGGGGTGAACATGTGGGATGAGCAAATGAAGTTCTCCCGTATTAGTGCCCTATTAGATTTGAAATTGCGGATTTGCTTATTATCGATTTTGCGAGACGTAGACGCAAGGTAGAGATAAAGGATGGATATACATAATGAGTAAATAAAACCATCCCATAATAGTCCCCCACTATTATTGAAGTTTTGATGCTTCTTATCGATTTTGCTGAAGTATAAGTAGGGGGACTAACATATGGTGTGCATTTTGCGGTACAGAACAAGCGTGTCGCGGAGGATGTTATCCGCATAAATGGGACCGCAAATGATAATGAGGGAAGAGATGTTACGCACATCAATAAGATTTAGCGGGAAATGTTACCTCCAAGGAAAGTAGCCCCTTCGTGGGATAAGATAATCCCTCCGCGGGAAATCAGGAAAGGATTGAGCTGTATACCATGCCGCAAGTTCATATTGCGGAAAGGAACTGAACATGTTACTCAAGGCGAAGGATATGCCGCAAGATTGCGGGAAGGAACAAGACATGTTGCCCAAGTCCCCTTGTTAATTTTGTCCGCAAATAGTGGGTTGAATGCGGATCGAGCTGATCAAGACATTTTTACGAAAGTTGGATATGCTGCCGCCAACTAAGGTGGTGGATTAATTTTATCCACAAATAATACGTTGAGTGCCCATCAGGTTGATTAAGGCTCTCTTGCGGAGGTTGGGCATATTTCTGAAGCCAACAAGCATACCGCAAACTCAAATGATGGACTTATGTTGTCCATAAGAGTGCAGCGATTGAGGATATGGATGATCGCGGCAACTGTGCGGGAGCCGAACATGTTACTGAAGTCAGCGAACATACCGCAAACTCAAGTGATGGACTTATGTTGTTCATAAAGAGTGCAGAGATTGCGGATATGTATGATCGCAACAATCTTGCGGATGTTGAGCATGATACCAGAGCTGGTGATCATGCCGCAAGCTTAGATAGTGCAGAGATTGAGGATATGCATGATCGCGACAATCTTGCGGATGTTGAGCATGATACCAGTGCTGGTGATCGTACCGCATATTTTAATGAAGGACTTATGATGTCCAAACGTAACGCAGAGATTGCGGATATGGAAGATCGCGCCAATCTTGCAAGTACTGAGCATGATACCGGTGTTGGTGATCATTCCGCATGCTTTAATGAAGAATTTAAGCTGTCCAAAAGTAACGCAGAGATTGTGGATATGAAAGATCGCGCGAATCTTGCAAATGTTGAGCATGATACCGACGTTGGTGGTCATACCGCAGGCTTTGATAATGAAGGACATAGGCTGTCTAAAAGTAATGCAGAGATTGCGGATATGAAAGATCGCGCGAATCTTGCAAATGTTGAGCATGATACCGACGTTGGTGGTCATACCGCAGGCTTTGATGATGAAGGACATAGGCTGTCTAAAAGTAATGCAGAGATTGCGGATATGCATGATCGCGACAATCTTGCGGATGTTGAGCATGATACCAGAGCTGGTGATCATACCGCAAGCTTAGATAGTGCAGAGATTGCGGATATGCATGATCGCGACAATCTTGCGGATGTTGAGCATGATACCAGAGCTGGTGATCACACCGCAAGCTTAAATAGTGCAGAGATTGCGGATATGCATGATCGCGACAATCTTGCGGATGTTGAGCATGATACCAGAGCTGGTGATCATACCGCAAGCTTAAATAGTGCAGAGATTGCGGATATGCATGATCGCGACAATCTTGCGGATGTTGAGCATGATACCAGAGCTGGTGATCATACCGCAAGCTTAAATAGTGCAGAGATTGCGGATATGCATGATCGCGACAATCTTGCGGATGTTGAGCATGATACCAGAGCTGGTGATCATACCACAAGCTTAGATAGTGCAGAGATTGCGGATATGCATGATCGCGACAATCTTGCGGGTGGTGCTGAGCATGATACCAGTGCTGGTGATCATACCGCAGGCTTTAATGAAGGACTTAAGCTGTCCAAAAGTAATGCAGAGATTGCGGATATGGAAAATCGCGCCAATCTTGCAGGTGCTGAGCATGATACCAGTGCTGGTAATCATACCGCAGGTTTTGACGAAGGACTTAAGCTGTCCAAAAATAGTGTATAGATTGCGGATATGCATGATCACGACAATCTTGCGGTGCTTGCGGCATGCAGCTGAGATCATACGCCGTTGTGGAAGCTTTAATGAAGGACTTATGATGTCCAAAAGTAATGCAAAGATTGCGGATATGGAAGATCGCGACAACCGTGCGGGAGGTGAGTATGTTACGGAAGACGATGAACATACTGCAAGCTCAAGTAGTATTCTCCCTGCAGAAAATGATGGGGAAGAAGTTACTCCCGCAAATAATCAATTAGCGGTAGTAGAATGAAAAGAATCATGGCATGTTCAATTAGATTGACATAGCATGTTTTAAAAGAACAAGCAGGTATACTTAACACATGGCATTTAGTTTTGTTAAATATCGCATTTTCTAAGGAAAGAGGTCATAGTCAACTAGGCTAGGCTTGCATCGGCCATAATTTGACTGTGTGTGATTGATCTCTCCTAGTTTTACTAATATACAAAGTAAGCAACAAAGTGAGCATGCGATCTTTGCACTATGATTTGTACTATTGCATTTTTTTTTATCATGCAATAATAATATTGTAGCATGACTTCCAATTAAATAGGTTGATAACATAATTTGAGAAATGTCATATTAGCAAAGAGTGTTAAGCGCTTATTCCTATTGCCCCCCACTCCATATTCTCGATACTCGTCTCGAGGATGGGGAGTATTATTCATCAGTAATTTTTATTATTATTACTGTGCATATAATAGTGGCATACGATTTGCTAATTTAATGATTTCTAAAATCAGGCAAATAAATCAAGTCACAATTGAAGTTTTGGCACGGAGCATGTTTATGATATGATGTATACAGTATATCTTAACGATAAATGATTTCATGCCATATGAAAGAAAATGCAAGAAGCAAGTTAATATGTCATATATAAGCATATAAGTTGTATAGATAGGCATGACCATCCAATTTGCGATAAAAAATCACTTTTGATTTTAAGATAAAGTAAATATATATTATTACTATATATATTTATATTTTGAGAGCATATTTTCATTTGTATACTTGATCAAATTGAAACAATATGTGCTTCACTCGTTCGCTCTTGATCATTACAAGTGACACAAGTAGACATGTAATGGGTGAAAAAGATTTAATGAAGGGTATAATTGAAAGGAATGCGCCTGGATGGATTTTTTTTTTTTTAGAGCATAGGAGTATTTGCTAAGCATGCATTTATATCAATCAAAAATTAATTTTATGAAAAAGATTTAATTAAGGGTATAAGTGGAAGGAGTGCACCTGGGTGATAATTAGCAGCCTTAGAGAGAACAGAATATGTTAGAGCTTTTAACGGAAGCTAACAGAATCTAGCTTTATTGACATAAGGCGCGTCAGATCTGTTCCCAAAATGAAGATAGTTTTCCAAACGCGTGAGACGCGTGTGATGAAAACCCAGCGGGGGGAAGACAACGCTCAAGGTCAGCGGAGATTCGCCGACGACAATCGATCCCGGAAAAAGGGCGCCGGAAAAACCATATAGATGCCGGAACCCTAGTTGGTGCAAATCATCTCCGTTGATGGCGAATTTTAGGGCAACGAATTCGTCTGGTTGAGGCGCACCAAACTGTGATATTCTCTGTCCATTTTGATCGCCGAAGTTTGCCGGCGAATGAAGAAGGTCGCCGGACTTGACGGTAATGATTGGCGGCGTGTCTGAGTTCTGATGAGGTTGATTTTGGTGGCAACGGCTTCGTCTTGTCGAAGGGAGTTCAGATCTGGTGTTCATTTAGGGAACCATGCTCTATATTCGTCGTTGTCGGAGGAGTGAAGAGGGCAGCCGAAGTGGCGGAATCCGTCCGTATGCGGCTAGACGAAAGGTTTAGGCTGCGTATATGTGCTCCGTTTACGCAATTTTTTCACCTTCGATTCGTATTGGAGAGATGCATCTGGGTATGGTGATCTTTTGATGTTTTCGATGTTTCTTCTCTCTCTTTTTTGTTTTTGTCGTTCAGCTGTAGCTGGAAAAGAAGTTTTGTGGTTCAGCTCTAGCGATGTGTTTGAATTTGAGTTCTTCGATGGTTGTCGTGAATACCTCCCACTGTGGTCACCAAAATGTAGGAGATCAGTCCTACGGGGTTGTATTAGGGTTTTAGGGTATTGAATGAGAGTTTTGTGGATAAGAGGCGTTACACGAATCACCGAAGAATAATGAAAAGGAGGAACGAAAATAGGAACTAGGAGGATTTTTGGGAGAGACAAGTATTGCGGAACTTGTTGGTCTGTCTCTAGAGAGAGAAATATTGCAGATGATGGTCTCTCTTTCTTGGTGCAAATGAATACCAAAGTGAGGTATTTATAGGCAAGCAAGCCCATGTGCATGGCACATGGTCCGTAGTGGGCGATCGGTTCCCGCGATTCTCCCTTATAAACCCAACTAGGCCACGTGTAACCCAATAATTGGACCACGTGGCGAACTTCCTATTTTAGCCTCCAATCCACTGTTCCTCGGTGTTCCCGATAAGTGAAAAAGACTTCCCCCGACCTTGTCTAATCGCGGGAAGTAGAGGATAACAACCCGCACCTTGCGGGAGAGAAAGATGTGTCTGCGGGAGACGATCTGCTGTCTGCGGGAGTAGATCCGCGGGACGGAGATGCGTCTGCGAGAGACGATCTGCTGTCTGCGGGAGTAGATCCGCGGGACGGAGATGCGTCTGCGGGAGATATATTTGCGGGACAGAAACCTGTCCGCGGGAAAAGGGGCAACATGTGTGAGGCACGTGCACAGAACACGTATATCCTACACAGATAAAACAATATTTGTGTTTTGTGATATTTCATTAACAGCCTAATAATATCATCATGTAAAGCTAGACACGATAATTCATGGTTCTGTTCTAATGACATCGATTTTTTTTTTTTGGGAAACAAAAACAATCATCAGAAATAGACCCCTCGCCCTCCTTTCCATCATGGTTCTATTCTAATGACATCAATTTTTTTTTTTTTTTTGGGAAACAAATCATCAGAAATAGACCCCTCCCCCTCCTTCCATCGCAGGCTACTTTTTCTAACTTAAAATGTTTTATTCTCAAATTTATAATGGTTGGTAATGGCTTTTCATCTGATAGGGTATCTAATCTAGTCTTGCACGTTAAGGCTCCATAACTTCCTCACACATGAGAAAAGTACAAAGCTAATTATAAGACAACACAATTTATTAAAAACCCGATATAAAGTATGAACAATCATAAACTACCAACACTTTTGATGACAGTATTTTGGCCCTATTATTACCAATTAAAAGTCAAAACGGATGTTCTCAAATATGTTATAAAGACAACATAAGAAGATCAAATTCTGCTGACTCAGTATAATACCATTCTGTAAATCTCAAGCCCAAGAACTATATTCCAAGTCATAAGACCACATGATTTTGATGTGAATTTCAGCATAATCATGTTGTGTGCACATTTAAGTTGAGAATCAGTAACACTTTATGTATTTAACAATTTACAGACGTTGCCAAAATTTTGAGAATAGAGAAATGAACTTCCTTACCTGTTGCTTAAGGTCATATGGATCAGCTCCTTTCTCCTTCATGTCAGCTGTCTTGGCAGATTCCCTCTCCACCTCCTTCTCATAAAAATGCAGCTCTTTTACAAGGCGTTTGCAAGTTGAAGCCTTGATTTTCAGATTTCTAAGGGTTGCCATTTCAACACTGTCACAAGAAAAACACACTTACTATTCTATCTTGGTACATTTTTCCTTCTAGATTCAGTAAGCAAGATAATCATTTCTTATAAAAAAATAAAATAAAAAAATCACGAGTTAATCATTTCACTTGAGCATGTTATTGCATGAAACCATCTATGATACACATAAATTCTAATGTAAAAATATCAGGTAGCAGGACTTGTTCCTGTAATATATAAAGTGATGTCCAACTCTTTTGATACATTATGTGCACTACATCATATGAATCCCTCTTCCCGTATTCAGTGGCGGATCTAGGATGTTTTGACAGCGGGTGCACAATTTACACTATAAAAGTACAAACTATTTTTTTTTTCAAACGCGAGTAAATTATAATACATAACTTAAAACATAAGTTAATTATTAACATATGCTAATTTTTAACCCACCGTTTTCTTCTTATTGTTTACTTGGAAATAACAAGTTTATGTCACGAAGAAGTAAAAAAAATTGATATTTACATTATTGTTGTTTTAATGATAACATCATTTTTGGAAACATTTCTTGAAGCTAATATTGTAATTTTTTTCTTATATGTTTCGAACTTACTTATTTTTACGAACAATAAACGATGAAAAAATTAATAGATAATAAATAAAATTCATTTATATTAGTTAAAAATTATGAGCAAAAGAATCCAAAATAAGATTATTTAAAAGAAAAAACCATTTGTCATAATAGAGGTAAAAAGTTTAACTAGAATAATAAATAAAAACTAGTTATGATGATAAAAGAATGTAAGATTTTGAAAAAGAGTTCATTTCTCATATTAGAGGCTAAAAATAATGTGAAACTTTTTGTAGCTATTAGGGTTTGAAACCTGATCCTTAGAGATAAAATATAACAGCTTACCAACTGAACTAATCATAAGTACTGTCAATAACAAATGAGAAAATTAACTAATCTTATCTGCGGGTGCACTTAATAAGTAGTGTACATTTTTATAATTTTTTAAAACTAGAAATAGAAGTTGATGGGGTGCACGTGCACCCCATCTAATACACTAAATCCGCCCCTGCCCGTATTCTTCCCTTTTCCTTTTCCTTCTTAGAATTAGAATGTATATTGAGGTCATATGTCGGGTCACCCATCCAATTAACCTACTATGTTAGTATGTTCATTGGAATTATCCACCATTAAACAAAGGTACTCCTACTTTGAACTTGCTATTGAGAGCAAATTTGAAATTTTTTCCGACATTCATTTTGGGACGGATGGAGTATACTCTATGCTAAATCGCTGGAAAGACATCCAGGGTGCATAGGACAGATACAGCTTAACCACTCAAAAATCCATTGAGTTGCATTACATAAAACATAGTACAAAAACAAAAAGTTTTTAGTTTTTGATCAAATGCATCAACTCTATATACAACATAGTTAATTAATTTTGCGCTAAGCATAAGTTAGAATCGTAAAGATCTAATCCATCTACATGATTTTCACGCGGCAGGTTAAACCAATCATCACAGGAAAACAGATTACAACAGAATACAAAATTCCCAATTTCATTCAAATTCACTGTTTTAAAACCTAAAATTGAACTTGCAATTTCACTAATTTGTTTATTTTTCATTTTTAGAATCGTTAGTTAGAACCCTTAGAATAATTGATAAATCAAATAACTAAATCAACATTTTATAATTTCTATGACGAAATAGATTGAAAGGAAGCTGAAGAAAAGAAACCATACATGTAACTTTTTGACGTCCCCAAATGGGTAAAGCTTCCTTCTTAGCAGCAAGAATGGAGTAATGGCGTCGAGTCGGCTGCCGGAACTTTCCTGGCGGTGGTTTTCTTGAGGTGAGAGTGAACCGCTGAGAAGCCGACGTTTTTTTTTTCTCTTTGTTTCAAATGTTTCTATTAGGCCCTTTTTGTTTGAGTATATTCGAAATCAGCAATAATTTTCAATTACTTTCTCATATCCTTTGTTTCAAATGTTTCTATTAAGTTTAATTTCATTGTCTATTTTTTTGAGATTTGTACTAATTTAAGTGATCTTCATTTTGTAGTTATAATTTAACATCTACTCGTGTAGTATAAATGAGGGTGGTCCTTTTACTGTTCAATGAACAGTTTCAACGGCGAAAATTCCCATTTTGCCCTCACTATTTTGTTCCTTTCCCATTTTGCCCTTAAATTTTTTTTTTTAAATTAAAAAAAAAATTAAATTTTTTTTTTTTTAAAAAAAACGTGGCCTTGGACACGGGCATGGGCTAGTGATAAACATGAAGAAGGATAAGTACTATTCCTTATTTCTTTCTGCGTTTTAGAATAAATGTAGCAGTTGACTTGTTAATGTTTTTAATAAAAGTGCTTAAATAATTTGTAATCAATTGTACAATGATAAAATCGTATTTAGTCTTTTTACTTATTTGAAATGCAACATATATTTTGAAACGAATAAAAAAAATCTGATATTTATTCTGAAAACTGAGGGTGAGGGAGTAATATTTTAGACACGATAACTAAGAAATAATATTATAATAAGATGAGAGAGAATGCGTGATGAATAGGGTGTTATAAGTATGAAAAGTAAACTACGAGAGAAAATGAATGAGAGAAATAGTAAGTGTACCGTTGTTTTGATTATGACAAATGGTCCCATTAAATATAAAATTATAAAATTTTTGTCATTTTGAGTAGTCTACACTCACATGTGACAGACGAAAAATGAAATAAGTCTACACTCACTCACATGGAACGGAGAGAGTATAGATTAATGGCTCGTCAGAGGGTTAGTCGCATTACACAGCTCTCGATATAGAAAAGCCAGCGAAGCACTACCCTAACTGTACATCCAGACCCTCGAAACCTCTCGAAACAGTGGGATATAATACAACTTAACCTTTTTGTTCGTACGATCAGGCATCACCGTAGAACCTAATGCTAGCATGATATATGTCTGTACATACATATCAACAATGTCTTGAGGAGTATCATCAGCGAGGTCATGGAAATGTGGAAACTGGCTCGTAATCCACCTTAGCTTTAGACTACTCCCATCCATATCTCCTGGAGATGGGACATCCCCTAAGAGATCGTGACATACCACCACTCAGACACCCCATTCTGAACCAACAATTACATGATTACACTACTCTTCGTTTCTCTTTTGTGTTTTGATGAAAGCATATTAGTTTCGTCATGTTTCGTTAAGTTTCTAACTAACCTTGTTAGTTTTGGACCTAACTGACTAATGGAATAACTGAAGAGGACATAATAGTCAATTGACTAGTTGTCCCGCGTGGGACATACGTGTCTCGCGCGAGACATCACCTCTGCAGAATGTGAAGAATCACTTCCCTTGTCGATTTCAACCTCTTTTCTTGATAAACTCTTATCCAATCCGGGTCTCTACTGATTTTAGAGTTCTGGAACCTTATTTGGGAGGTATCCTAATCCACTTGAGTCTCCTAACCTTGGTGACCAAGTAATTCAACCCCTATAAATACTTGATGACTTTCAGTATTTCGGAGGACACACAATTTGTTGGTTTCTCTCCTTGAAAGATTCATGCAAATCCCTCATAAACAACTTCCAAATTCGTTCATCAATCTTGTTGATCGACGAACGTCGAGGTTCGAGCCTAGAATCGAGGCGAAAATGTGTCCAAATCATTTCTTGACCGACGAAGGAGGAGAAGAACATTTAGAACCACGTTCTAAACCAAATACTCCCTAAACACAAGGTAAACTCCTATATTTTTACTTTCTTCTTCTCAATCCCTCTAATTGCTTTAGAGTAGTGTAATCCCATCAAAATGGTTAGCCTAGAGTCCCTTCAATCCATGGAGGTGATCTCGAAGCATACAACCCGAGCATTCCCAATTAATTAATTAGGGTTTTCTTGTTCTTTTTAATTATTAATTGTTTGATTGATAATACTTAATTGGCAAGACCAATCCCCGGATTGGGTGGAATGGGTACTCCACGACCTTCCCATCCCATAAATTAATCCCCGAACCTTCGAATCTCTTTAAATTATCAAAATATCTCTTGCCCATTTAAGAGAAATGCGAGATGGTATAGTAGTCTTCCCATCCCAGCTTAAAGCAGGCCTTAGAATTCCTCTAGATCCTTTTCTTTGTGAAGTCTTATACAAAGCCCAGGCTATGATAACAGAGATTCACCCCAACGCTATTAGGATCATTACTGCTTTTATTACTATATGCCGCACCTTAAGGAAAGAACCTACTATTACATCCTTAGTCAGTTTATTCAAAGGATACAAGCAAACCAATAAACTTGAAGACGAGGTAGTAGAAACCCGCCTTTCACTCCAATATCAGCGAGGCCCCAAGGTCCTTACTCCCCTACCTACGAAAGTTCATGACTGGATGGATGACCCACTCTTCATCGTTTCCCGCGTGGGGTGGTCTCATCCCGCCGATCTTCACCCTATAAAACCTCAAATTGAAACCAGAGATGCATCCGTTATTGGTGATAATGCCCTTATTGCCGCCATTCGTGCTCTAGTTGCCCTCCCTGCAAATTCTCCTACTGACACACCCCAACCTCTCATCTCTTGGAGAGGCATTTTGCGAAATAGAGGATTACTTGATCAAGTTGGAATTGCTGATAACTTACCTCGTGTCCCGCCACGAGTTTCAATAAGCCATGTTTACTTTGATGGATGGGAGCGACACACAGACAACAAATATGCTCATGAATGCCAGTCATGCAAGGGTACTCGTACCGCAATGAATACTGTTCTTTGTATGTCTCCTCTTTAACCTTGTTCTTTTTCAACTTTGATTTATATTTGCATTTCTCTAACTCTTAACTTCCTTTTTCTTTGTTTCCAGATCATCGAGCTAAATCAATGGAAAGTCGCCAAGCCGCCAACCTGGAGACCGACAAGAGAAGGAAAAGACTTGCAAGTGCTCGCGACACTGCTCTTGCCTCTCTTCCTGATAACCTTCCATTGCCCATATCCCGCGACGGAAAAGATACAGAAGAAATAGCATTAGAGAAATCACAAGGCTCATCCAAGGCCCGAGCCAAGCCAACTAATCCAGATACCCGCTCAAAGCGACAAAAGCGAATTGCTTCCGTTTCAACAAAGGTCACCACAGCTTCTCAAGAGATTATCCCGCCCAATCCTGTCACCGTTTCAGCTCCTCCCTCCACCGAAGTTAATCTCCCGCCAGATTCCATCCCGCCAACTACTGAGAGCAATGTCTCACCGAATATCATCCTGCCAACCACTGATGCCCCAGCGACAGAAAATGTTGAGGTTCTCCCTTCTGACTCTGTTCTATCTGATTCTCCCACTCTGGAAGTTAATGTTGTTGAACCCAACCAAGCTGAAATTCCTCCTTCCCGTGAGATGGATGTATGCGACTTAACCAATGTTTCCAACTCTCCTTCAACTCCCCGCAACCCAAATACTTCTTCTGCTCTTACCACCCCCAGCTGGCTTCAAGAAAACTTTTCTAAGCCCCTTGATTTTGAGGGGCTTTATGAACTCAGTAAGGAGGTCACCAAAGTCCCCCGCATAAAGGGACTGATCGAAGAAACTCGCAGCGCGGAAGAGTGTCTATTGGGTAGCTCAGCGTTGATCAGAGCTAGTGACCAGAGTCAAGTTCAGCGTGTCGCCCAAATGGATCCTAACCATGCCGCCTGTCAAGCTAGGCTTTATTTTTCATTGGTTAGTCCTTTTTTCTTTCCTCGATTAATCTTGACTTTATTCATCGTTACTTCTTAACTTTCAATTGTTACCTTTCTCAGCTAGGAGCTTCCATCATGGGTATCAGCGAGAAAAATACTCGTCTTGATAATGAATCAACGAGCTTGAAGGCTACAAATCAAATTTTGAGGCGCGATAAGGATACCCTCAGAGGCAGAGTTGCAAGGCGGGATGCCACGATTAACAACTTGGAGGGAGAGCGAGACAAGTTGAAAACTGACTTAACTACTTCCCAGAATCAGCTCGAACATGTCAATACCGAACTTAATGCCGCTAAAGCTAACCTCGCCACTACTACCACTGAACTTAATTCTGTCAAAGAGAAAGTCGCCAAACTTCTGAGCGAGAATGAGACTTTAAAGAAGGCTCATGCCGCTGACGCTCAACTCTTCCAAGGCGAGATAGCTAGATTTAAGGAGGAGCTAGCTGGGAAGGTCGCGGAAATTACTTCTCTCAATGCTGATGTGGCCAAATTAAAGGATGATATTATCGATATTGGCGACCAAACCTCTCTACAAGTTATGCGAGCTGCAGCGGCTGATGCCCATGACATTCCCGCCATCACAATTGAACGGCTAGCCCACTGGGGCTCAGAGCCAATCTTTAGCGAGGTATGTCGCCGTGGTCATTCCTTGGTTCCTTACTCTCCCGAAGAACTTAATGATCTTGCTGAAGAGGACGCATTGTTGGGTAAGTCGCCTTGGAATCCTCCTCCTGCCCAAGACCCAAATGCCGTTGCTTTGTGGGGCGATTTACTTGAACAGAAGCATAAACTCTTGGATGATGCCAAAGCTCTTGCCCTTGCGACCTCCAGCTCTGCTCAACAACCCGCGCCAACTGATGGTCTAAATGCTTCAACTTGATTTTGCTTTAGTACTTAGCTTCTTTTGATCAACTTTTGCAATTTGCCTTGGCGGCTGAAACAATTTACTTTCTTTATTTGGGCCTGTGTGTCCCTAAACAATGTATATTCGTGGCCTTCGTGCTTGCCCCTTTTACCTTTATGCTTTATTTGCTTATTTCATCATTTATATTTCGCTTTTATTATTTTGTTTTGATAGTTCATCAAAAATCTCCCTTTTGCATGACAGGTACCCCCTACCTATACTCCCATCGAAAAAGTGAAGTCGTCTTTAGGCGACTTTACTCATAGTGCACATGTCGCTCACTTTTGCCTTTGCTGATTTCATCCTTGCTTTTTTCATGTCATTTATTTAGAATAATTTCTCCCTTTTGTATTTCAGCATCTTTACTTGCCTTTCTTGCGAGATGGGTTTACTTCTAGCAACATCTTTACCTGCCGATAACTTAATTCTCTGCGACATTCATTTCCTATATATTGACTCACATAAGCCCGTCTTGTAACTCAACAGTTCGGGATGTGAGCCTCTTTTAAGCCGTCAATTCTTCCTTGTAGCGACATCTTTACATGCCCTTTAGGCAAGATGTACTTTTATTTTTCTCATATGGCGACATCTTTTCATGCCATTCAGGCGAGATGTACTTTCTTTTCTTGTTTATATTCGTATCCTTACATGCCCTAAAGGCGAGATAGACTTCTCTTTCCTCTAGCAACATCTTTACATGCCATTCAGACGAGATGTGCTTTCTTGTTTATGTTTCGGTTTAGACTTTCTTTTTTATAGTCCGTAGACTTTCCTTTTTATAGTTCGTAGACTTTCCTTTTTATAGTCCGTGGACTTTCTTTTTTATAGTCCGTGGACTCTCTTTTTTATAGTCCGTGGACTCTCTTTTTTATAGTCCGTGGACTCTCTTTTTTATAGTCCGTGGACTCTCATTTTTATAGTCCGGAGACTCTCATTTTTATAGTCCTTAGACTCTCTTTTTTATAGTCCAGAGACTCTCTTTTTATAGTCCTTAGACTCTCTTTTTATAGTCCTTAGACTCTCTTTTTATAGTCCTTGGACTTTCGTATTTATAGTCCACAGACTTTCTCGTTTTTATAGTGGTCCCGCCACTTTCGTATTTATAGTCCGTGGACTCGTTTTTATAGTGGTCCCGCCACTTTCGTATTTATAGTCCGTGGTCTCGTTTTTATAGTGGTCCCGCCACTTTCGTTGCCATAAAGGCGAGATGAACTTTCTTTCTTTTACATTTTCATGCGACTTACAAATTTTTTTGATTATTCATCAAAAACCTTTTACCTTCTTATCTTTGACGATATAATACCATATACCTATACTCCCATCGAAAAAGTGAAGTTGTCTTTAGGCAACTTTACTCCAAGCGACTTACTCTCGGCGACTAATCATATAAAAATTATCATGCCACAGGATTTAATATAAACGAGATAAACTTGAGTCATAAAATTTCATATTTTCATTATATTCAACATATATTCAAGACATATTCAAAGCATGTATATCTTCTACTCAAGTTGCTTTCATTTCATTCAAAAAAATTTCAGACATATATAACTTTCATTTATAATTGAAAATTCCATAAATTCATCTAAATTACTAAGCAAGGGACTTTAATAAGAATAATTTCAAATAGACAAATTACCCTTATTTCTTCAATGATAATATTTCTTGAGGTGGTCTACATTCCAAGCGTTTGGGATATCTTTGCCGCCCTCTTCCCTCAAATGATAAGTCCCTTCCCGCACAACCTTGGCGATCTGAAAGGGACCCTCCCATTTTGGATCTAGCTTCGCGAATCCCGCCGTTGCACCCTTTATCTCGCGACTTCTCAGCACCCAATCTCCAACACTGAATGATCTTTTGTTCACCTTTTTGTCATGCTGGGCTTTCATTCTTTGCTTATAGTTGATCATTCTCAATCTCGCTCTGAGCCTCTTCTCATCACATAGATCTAGCTCGCTGCATCTTCTGTCGCCATTCATCACTTCATCATAATAGGTCACCCTGTGAGTAGGTAAACCCATTTCTGCAGGCGCCATTGCTTCTGAACCATAGGTTAATGCAAATGCTGTCTCGCCAGTTGATCCTTTCACCGTTGTTCTGACATACCACAAGGCCGTAGACAATTCTTCCAACCAAGCTCATCCCCTTTTCTCTATATTCTTACATAAAATTTCAAGAACCTGTTTGTTAGCGGCTTCAACTTGCCCATTACATTGCGGCCTATATACTGCAGACTGCCAGTGTTTGATGTTCAAGTTAGAGCAAAAACCGTGGAATTTCTTTCTAAATTGCGGCCCATGATCCGAAATGATTGCTCGCGGCATTCCATGGCGACACAGGATTTCTTCCGTTACAAACCTGATTATCTGGTCCTCAGTGGTAGAAGTTAATGCCCTTGCCTCTGTCCACTTAGTGAAATAATCAACAACTACCACCACCATTTGAGCTCCTCCTTTGGCTTTGGGGAAAGTCCCTATGAGATCTATCCCCCACATATCAAAGGGCCAAGCCGCTACAATAGGAGTTTGTTCTGTCGCAGGTTGCCTAGGAATATTTGCATGCCGCTGACACTGATCGCATTTCCTCACGTACTCTTCCGCATCCTTCTTCAGTGTTGGCCAATAGTACCCATGAAACATAATTTTGTTAGCTAAAGTTCTAGCTCCTGGATGGCCGCCACAAACTCCTTCATGTACTTCAATGAAAACGTTATCAACTTTACTCGGCTCCACACATCTCATTAAAGGTCACGAGAAAGATTTGCGATACAAAATTCCATCTTGCACTGTGAATCTGGGCGACATTTTCTTAACAATCTTCGCCTTGTCTTCTTCCTGGGGCAACTCTTCCCTTTCCAAATAATCCTTCATTTCACAAACCCAATCTTTCTCACCCACTTCCACCTCCATAATTAACGGCCTATCATATGCCGGCCCTTCAACAAACTCTACCACAATCTTTTTGGGCAACTCTTCTATTTTGTCGCAGGCGGCTTTGCTCAACATATCGGCACACTCATTTTTCTTTCTATCTATCTGTACCAATTCCCAATAAATAAAGCTCTGCAAAATCTGCCTCACCATATCGCAATATTTCGCCAGAGTTGAATCCACCACCCCATATCTGCCTTTGACTTGGTTGACAATTAATTGGGAGTCTGAATGAGCGACCAACTGCTTTACCCCAATATCTCTACATAGCTCCAAACCCGCTACCAGCGCCTCATACTCCGCCTGATTATTCGTCATGTTGAATTTGAACCTCAAAGCTTTCTCGTATGTGCAATCTTTCTCTGGTGAACTCAGCGAGATTCCAACTCCTCCTTTGTCTTTAGTGGAAGACCCATCGACATATAGCTCCCAACAACCTGTCGGCCTTTCTCGCTCTTGTTCGACTTCAGGATCCTGCGACTTAGCTTTCCTCTTCTTAACCTCTTGAGTTTCTATCTCCTCCCTCTCATAAGTAAATGAAGTTTCAAGAATAAAATCTGCCAAAGCTTGCGCCTTAATGGCCTTTCTCGCCTCATACTAAATATCAAACTCTGTCAATTCAATCGACCATTTGAGGAGCCTTCCCGCTGAATCAGGCTGTTGCAAAATCTTCCTCAGAGGAGCATTGGTCAAAACAGTGATAGGATGAGAGAGAAAATAGGCCCTCAACTTTCGAGTTGTGATTACCAGAGCGTAAGCCAATTTTTCCGCATTAAAATATCTTGCCTCCACTTCACTTAAAGCCTTCGAAACATAGTACACAGGTTTCTGCATGCCGCCATCTTCCTTTATCAGTACCGCTGCGACTGCGAGATCGGAAGCCGCAAGATAAACATACAAATGGTCACCTTCTTCAGGGCTACATAGAATTGGCGGCTTTCCCAAATACTCCTTAACCTTTTGAAAAGCTTCCTCGCACTTCTCATCCCAGGAAAACTTTTGATCCCCCTTCAATACCTTAAAAAATGGTAAACACTTCTCCGCCGACCGCGACACAAATTGCCCCAGTGCTATCACCCTACCATTCAACCTTTGGATTTCTTGGATTGTTCTGGGCGACTTCATATCTATTAAATCTTGGATTTTTTTCCGGATTTGCCTCTATGCCGCGGCGGTTTACCAAGAATCCCAAAAACTTTCCCGCCGTTACTCCAAAAGTACACTTACTTGGATTTAGCTTCATTGAATTTTTTCTCAAATTCTCAAAAGTTTCGGCGAGATCCACCAAATGGTCCTCCCCCTTAGTTTTGATCACCATATCATCAATGTAAGCTTCAACGTTCCTCCCAACCTGCGACTTAAATACTTTATTGACCATCCTTTGATATGTCGCCCCCGCATTTTTTAAGCCAAAAGGCATCATCTTATAACAAAAATTGCCTATGGGGGTTCTAAACGCTGTTTTGGCCTTGTCTTCTTCAAGCATTTTAATTTGGTGATATCCTGAATAAGCATCAATGAAGCTAAACACCTTATGTCCCGCGATGGAATCCACCAGTCTGTCGATTTTCGGCAAAGGATAACAATCCTTGGTACAAGCCGTATTCAAATCTGTAAAATCTATGCACATTCTCCATTTTTTGTTCGCCTTCAGCACCATAACTGGACAAGCCAACCACACCGGATAAGTAACTTCTTCTATGATTCCCGCCTTCAATAGCTTTTCCACCTCTCCAATAACTGCCTTATCCTTTTCAGCGGAAAGGTATCTCACCTTCTGTTTATATGGCTCTATGTTTGGATCAGCATTAAGGCAATGCAGGGCGACATTCTCATCTATTCCGCACATATCTTCCGGTTTCCAGGCAAATATATCAATACTATCCCGCAAGAATTCTATCAACTTATCCCGCTCATCCTTTCCCAATTGCTTCCCAATTTTAATTTTTTGCTCTGGGTATCCATCATTAACAATTACCTCCTCTAATTCTTCTGCCGCCTGAATATCCGACTCATCCCACATTTGCAACGTATCTACCTCCATCTCAACCGCCTTTCTCTTCTCGACACATTTCTTTACTCTTCTGTCGCTGCTCCCTCCCTTATTGTCTCGATCACGCAACAAACCCTCTAGTGTTTCCATCTCAATTTCTTCATCATATTCCTCACTATCAGAATCCAGTATCTCCTCAATAAGGGGTTCCTTCATTTTGACAAATTCAGCAGATCTAGACCATGCCATTTCAGCTTGCATCACCATTAGCTCCATCAAATTTCCTTCTGATTTTCCCTCCACCATCTCTGTATCTCGCTCCTCATTTCTTTCTCGCACAACTTCATCTTCCGCCTTTTCTTCAATAATAATGATTGCCGACTTACTTTTCATGCTTTCAGTTTCCTCCCAGTCATCACACCCTCCTAAGTCGGTGATCATGTTTATTCTTGCATCCCGTACCACCAAGGCTGTGGAAAGTGAACTAGTGCTCGCCCTTGCCACCGTTTGAATTTCAATCTTTTTCTGAATAACCTCCTTCACCTCGCTTTTCAAACAAGTTATTCCTTTCGAGGTGGGGAATTTGACACGCTGATGCGGGATAGACACAACCATCTCGAAAGTCTACATAAAAGGAATCCCTACAATAGCGTTATATGGCGACACCAAGTCTATCACCATGAATTCTACAGTACGAGTTCTGACCATCTCACCTTCCCCAATCTCCACTGCCAATGAAATCGTCCCCTTGACCCACACAGTATGGTTCGTGAACCCCTCCAGAAATCCTTTATATGGTACCAGGTTGGCCTCCGTATATCGCATTTTCTTGAAAGCTTCATAATAGAGGATGTTGCGACTTGCTCCTGAATCGACCAATACCCTGTGCAAAATACTGTTCCCTGGAGCAATGGAGATCACGACTGGCTGACACCCATGGCTTGGAGTCAAGGCCAATTCTCGTCTTGAAAAGCTAATAATCCTTTCTTCACTTGGCGGGTAAGCGGGAATATAACAGGTATGCGACAGCGACATTATCTGATTACTTAGGCAAGTAATACTAGCTGGCTCATGAATCACCAATATTTCATTCCTCTCGCCATTTCTTCCTTGAGCCGCCACATTTTGCTCCTGCCATACATACTCCTGTAATTTGCCTCTGTCAATCTTTCCTTGAATCACTTTCTTCAAGTTATAACAATTATCAGTATCATGTCCTCTATCCCGGTGGTAGTTACAATACTGATTCATGTCTATTCTCCCTCCTTCTTTCATCTCAAAAGCCGGTGGAAGTTCAACAGCCCGCAAAATTTCACTCGGCCTAGCATTTAATCTCGCAAATCTGACCATCCTTCTTACCCCGCGGCCTCCATCGCGTCCCCTACCTCTGCCGCCGCCTTGATTACCTCTATCTCCCCTCTGAGTAGCATTTTCCTCTTTAACATACTCAATCCTGTCTTTAGCGCCTTTTCTTGCAGTATTAGATTTTCCTTCCTCAACGTCTTCCCCACCACAGTAGGCTTTAACTCGCTCGTGCAACTCACTCAAAGTCGCGGGTAACCTCATCCTTAACTCCCTCTTGAAAGATTCTGACAGTAGGCCTGACATATTCATCATTATAACATATTTGGGATCAATCTCAGAAATTTGATTGGCAATCAACAAAAATTGATTGGTATAAGTGACAAGGCCCTCTCCCGCCTTCTGCTTGATTCCAATCAATTCCTGTAGCACTACTGGTTGAGTTCCCACTGCTCCAAACCTCGCTAAAAACTTTCTTTTGAAATCTTGATATCCCAAGATAGAATTAACAGGCAGCTGTACAAACCAATCCAAAGCTTGAAGCTCCAAGGTGCTAGCAAAGGTTTTGCATAGCAAGGCATCATCCTTGGTCAATATCGCCATTATGACTTCAAATCCCGCCACGTGAGTTCTGGCGGTAGTTACTCCTGCATACTTGGATAAAGCGGGTAAGCGAAATTCCGGAGCGGGCTCGGCCTCCTGAATGTACTTGGAAAATGGAGCAACAAAAGAGTCCTTTTCACTATCAACTATACCGCCTTTCTCCAGCTCTGCCAACCTTCTCGCCATCTCAGCCATCTGCTTCTTTAATCCATCTTCCTCTCCAAAGCGACTTACTCCTACACCTTTTCCTTTCTCTATCTGTTTGGATCTCTCACCTCCCCTAGACATCTTCAGCTCTGGTTCTCCATATCTCGCTTCATTTGAAGCGGTATCATCTTCCTCTTCTTCACAATACAAAGATGATACTTGTGAAGTATGTGGCCAATGATACACCTTTATTTTTCGCCCATTCTCCATGTACTCTCCCGCTTTCCGCTTCTGCGATCCATCCATTCTCGCCTCTACTTCCTTATGTTTTTCAGGCTCTATCTCCTTTTGCCACTCACCATCATCCACCACGATCACTTCCTTATTCGTTCCCTTATTTCCTTCCTCTGTCACCGTTAACAAACCCTGCGGGATAGGAGTAGGCTTCTTTTTCAATGTCATAAGTCACTTGTTGTTCTCCAATAATTGCAAAATCAAATTGTTATGAATCCTCAAACTTTCCTCTTCCGCTTCTGCCTCATCTTCTGGCTGAGGCGACATTACATTTCTTTCTCCCTCGCCTCCGGTAGCCCGCTCTCTCTCTCTTCCGGAATAACTTGCTGCGAGGAAGAAGTATCTCTCGATCCGCCAGTTCCCATAGCCCCCAAACATGACATAGGCGAGATAAGGCTTCTTCCCGCCATTGTCTTCTGACCCACTATACCTTTCTCAGGTGTTGACATTCCTTATCACCCACGTAATCAAATTTAGGAACTCAAACTTTGAAGATCTGCAAATCTGATGAAGATTTGAAGATTCAACCCAGAAACTTGAAGATGTCCTTCCTCCTTCTGTACTTTTTTCCAAGCACAAACCCAAACCAACTTCACAGATTTCCCCCAATCACCATTTACTAAATGAAATTTGTCCTAATTAAATGAACTCCACTCAAATCACAACCCAGAAACACCAAAATCCTCAAACCAACGAATTCAAACAATCACTCCAAACAACCTTTACACACTCCGAAAAATCCAATTCAAACCAGATTTACGCCTTTACACCAAGAATTTGCCCCCAAACAATACCAAAAACCACGAAAACTTCAATCAACCAAACTATTAACCAGCAATTATTTTAGAACTATGAATGACCACCAACTTCAAATCAAAAACAAGCTTACTAACTATGAACAACACCAAAATCAGATCACCCAAAAAACAAACCAATCCTCCAGATCTACCAAACCGCATCCAACTTACCACTCCACCGCCGGCAAACTTCAGACGGAGGAAGAGAATCAAGTCCCGGCAACGGAACCAATTGATGTTGCCAGGAATTTCCTCAAACAGCAACACACCGTTGTAGTCGAAATTGGACAGCTCCGGCTCCTTCTTCACGCCTACACACAATCAAACGTCAACTAAGTCGGGGGCGGCTCCGGCGTAAGCCCCTCCGGCGTGAGGATAAGTATTCGTCTGAGAAAGGAGAAAATTGAACAACTGGAAAGGGTGTTTTGTGGGTGGGTGTGTGTGTTCAACGTACCTTGATGATGAAGCCTCTCTATCATATATATACCCCTTCCCTCGTGCCGTGCACATGACCTCCTCACGTTCCATGCCTCCTTACACGTGTCATCACTCCATTGGTCCTTTATAAAAATAAACTCTCATCACGTGATCACTTTTCCCAATGCATAACCGTTTAATAGGTCCCACTTCATAGATATTTATATGCCGCCTATTATGAACTGTATCAATTTGAGATCCATCTCTCGCCGGATAAGGTTAACCATGGTTCGTGTCGCACTACCATAATGTCTCGCCTCTCATTTCTCATCATTATCTCGCCGGTTTGCCTCATACTATCTCGCTGTTACTGCCTTGATCTTCCTCCTTTCATTGATCTTAGGGGCTACTTCCCGCCATGCTTTCCTGCGATCCATATTTGGGCCACCTTTATTTTTACTTTCTTCTTGGGCTTTATCTCGCTTTGGGCCTACTCGATAATTTCCCGCCTTTGGACTTGGATAGGGCCCAACCATTATTTTTGGGCAGCATCAATGGCGTATTCGTGCAAAACCGTACACACAAACAAGCATGCCATCACCATTTATATGTGGAGAGAGAAAGAGGGAATGTGGCGTGAATTTGAGGGTATGGGCAGTTTGGACATTTAAAATTATTATAAAGAGGGTTAAGGAATCTACGGTCGTTTTGATTTCAACTTAAGGATCCTAAGGTAGAATTCGAAATTTAATGTTTTTATTGATAAATTTCATCATATCTCAAGGAGTTTTTGGTAAAAACCATAATTATTTAAGTAATGTATTTTAATTTTATTATCTATATTAAAATAACTAGTTTAACCGCCGTGCGATGCACGGACAGTTAATAATGAATAACTTATTGAAATTCAAACGAATACAAAAGGAAATAGAGATGTTTGTATACATTATAAAAAATGCTTTGAAAAATAAATTGTTAGTAAAAATATCAGATTGAAGGTCACGAAAATAAATATAGTGTTACATTCGTGTGATGCACGGATAGTTATTGATGCTTAAAAAGACAAAAATTAAATAGTATGACGAAATTGGACAAACATTTTTATACATTGTGAAACACATCTTTAAAAGACAACTTTATCGGTACAAATGTCGAAAGAGTAAGAAAGTGAATCATTACATATCAATATCTTCGGACCATCGAGAATGTGAAATTTCGATAATGCAAAATATAATTGAGAATACCAAAATACATAGTATCTATTTGGGAAAAAAGACCAACACAAGTTAATATCTACCATGACTTTTAGTAATATGCATAACATAAAAGGAAAACAATAATAAAAATATCGTGAAATGAAAAATAAATTATAATACACTTTAAAATTTTTATTATAGACACTTATGAGACATTAAAGTATGAATAAGTGATTTACCCAATAATTAAATAGAAATCCTAATCCAAATTCATCAGCCCCTATATGTCCAATCCATAAATTCTCTCTTCTATCAATTATTTTAATTCATCTTCATATTTTTTTTTAAATTATTAGACATACATACACATCAACAAATTAAAGTAATACATAATAAAATCGAGAATTTTATAGATAACGGAAATTAACAAATAACTTTAAAAATTGATTATTATTATTGTGTATAAGTTTTGTAAAATAAATATAAAATTTGAAATAAACATTTTACAAATATAAATTATATATAAATTATATATATATATATATATATATATATATATATATATATATATATATATATATATATATATATATATATATATATATATAAGCAGAGCCAACAACGCAAGGGAGTAAATTGACCCTCCTCCGCCGTTAAACTCTACATATATCCCATTATTTTTTTATTATTATTTCAACTGATATCCCATTTTTTTTTTAATGTATACAACAAATAATACTTTGAGAATAAGCTTCTGAGTTACCCAAACTACATGCTCAAAAGACGACAATTAAATTAAAACAAACAGAAAAGCGAGTTGTTTTATATATTGTGAAAACTTTCTTGAATACTATATTGTTAGTACAAATATCAAAGTGGTCAGTAATATCATCATTACATATCAATATTTAAAATCATTTACCTTTTAACTCTGGATGTAGCGACATATTATTCTTCATGGCAAAATTATGTTTTTTTCAAAATAAAGACTAATTATTTATAAAAAAATATATAACTCATTCTGGGATGAAGGGACCTATAAAATTATTTAAATTGCAAAGTAGATAAAACATTGATTAGTATAAAAAGCAACTATAGAGACAACATTTACTACACAATATATCTTAAAATGAACAAATGACCCATTTTAAATATATAGATTGAGACTTAAAAAATTGAGACCAAGCTTTTAGTAAAATTATTACATACAGTATTTCCTACCCACATTAAAAAAAGCAAAAATTAAATTAAATTGAAATAATAATTTCTTTATAAAAAAATATTTTTCTTCACTAATATTTTCCTTTTTTCAATCAAATTAATTCCTATATTATAAATACACAATTTTTTGAGACGAATACAAAAATCAACAAATTTATTTATACATTCTTTACTATACTTCATAGATTTATTTAAAAAAATTAAATAAATTGTTTCATATATCGAACTAAAATAAAAAAAATAACCATATTACCCCATCCCACTTATTAAATAGAAACCATAACCCACATTTATAAATACACAATGATTTTGTTTAAAAAAATTAAACACCATCCCAACTAATCTTCCTATATCCCACCACTTTTACTTTATTTTATATACTTTATTTTTATGATTAGTAAAATTATTGTTATTATTATTATTATTATTATTATTATTATTATTATTATTATTATTATTATTATTATTATTATTATTATTATTATTATTATTATTATTATTATTATTATTATTATTATTATTATTATTATCATTTATAAGTAAAAATAAATAATTCACACTTAATAAAAATAAATTTTTATTTAAAAAAAGAAGATTTGTTTTCATTGTCCAAATCAAATAAAAAAGTCTCTATTTAAAGAGGAAAAAATTATGAATTTCGGTGCAGTAAAAAAAATATTTAAAAAAATAGGAATTTTTTTATTATCATTTATAATTAAAAAAAGTCATTCAAACTTAATTAATTTTAACTAAAAAGAAATTGAAAAATTAGTATAGGATAATTAACAAATACTCCCTCCGTCCCAGGATTTTCGTCACTTTTTACCCAAAATGGCGTCCCGTTTGAAGCATCACCTTTCCTAAACTGAATTTTTTTTATTAATATTCTATTACCCCACTAACTATTCCCTCCACTCATTCTCTCTCCTAAAACACCATTACACTCACAACACTTTTTAAATTTACTATTTTTTCCACTAATTCTCTCTCCTATTTTCAGATTACACTCACAACATTTTTTCTTCCCACATTTTTTCTTAATTTGCGTGTCGGACCTAAAATGTTGACGAATTTCTTGGGACGGAGGGAGTATATATTTAAAAAAGAGAATTATTTTCTTTGTCCATATCAAATGAAAGAAGTCTCTATTTAAAGAGAAAAAAAAATTATGAATTTTGGTGTAAAAAAAAATTATTTTAATATATAATAATTGAGGTCAAAGAAATGGGATAATTTTTTTTTTTTGAAATCCATTCATCCAATCGTTTGTTGCCATGTGTCACAAAAAAAAAAAAAAGGAAAAAAAAATCTTGGTTGAACGTGCGGTTGTCGGCGCGTGGTTCCACTCTCCATGGAATTGTCAAAAATGCCCATGCCCAGTATGCGGACATGTGTCCAAGTTTGTTTAAAAAAAAAAAAAAAAACCAACCAATCAGATATTGCCACGTCGCCATTTCCCCTTGTTAATTGCAAATTTGCCACGTTATGAAAAGACGAAAATGCCTCTTATACCCCCTTAAATTACCAAGATCTTGTTATTATATATATAGATATAGATATGAAACATTAATTTTTTAGGGCAAATTACATTTTGATTACCTATATTTGTGTCATTTTTGCAATTTGATTCTAAATATTGAAAAGTTGCAATCTGACTCCTATCATTGACATTTAGTTGCTAATTAGTGTTAAAATTAACGAAATGTTAATTTTTTACGGAATACAAGTCATGTGTCATGCATATGACTTTTTAAGGGTCATAATGATCATTTCACATTCATTTCAAGCTCAAGAACACCGACCACAAGCACTATTACCACCACACATTGCTTTAGTTTTTTTTTTATTTTCGATTTTTTTTTTCATTAACCAAGAGCTATAAAGCTACATCATTTTGATGTTTAAGAGCAATTTTTTTTTCCTTGTGACATAATTAGCATACATTTTTAAAAGTTATTTACATGGCACATGACTTTAATTTCGTAAAAAAAAATAACAATTTATTACTTTTTACACCAATTTGCAACAACATGTCAATGTTAGAAATCGACTTGCAAATTTTTCAGTGTTGATAATCAAATTGCAAAACTGATACAAACTTAGGTAACCGAATTGTAATTCGCCCAACTTTTTATAAATTAGAAAGAAAAAATAAAACTTTTTACAACAATTAAGACAATCATGTGTATGTGTTCAAATGATATACTCCCTCCGTCCCATTAATAACTTCACTTTTTGTCAAAATGGATGTCCCGTTAAAAGCTTTACATTTTTTTAAATGGCAAAGAATCTTTACTATTCTATCCACTAATTCTCTCTCCTACTTTACTTTTACACTCACAACACTTTTCAAATTTACTATTCCCTCCACTAATTCTCTCTCCTATTTTACTTTTATACTCACAACACTTTCTCCTCTCTCCTATTTTCCTTAATTTGCATGTCAAGCCCAAAATGGTGAACTTATTAACGGGACGAAGGGAGTATATTTTTTCGACGAAATGTTCACATGATATGATTTTTTTATATATATAATACATAGAAATTTTATTAATTAATACTCTATTATTTAATAAACTCTTTCAAATAATAATTTTAGTCGGTCCCGAGTCAGGGACAATGTGTCAAAATAATAGTTCACTAAAAATATAAAAAAATAAATTGTTTATTACCTATGTAGGCCCCATATGAATTATAAATTAATATTTCATTATACCTATATACAATACATTAGTGATTTATGAAGATTGTTTGAAAAATAATTCAATTGTCTTCTGTTTTTTGTTAAAATACATTGAATTTCATCTCTAATTTTTCTTATCATCGTAAGAATTTTTGTTGTTGTTTTCTCATAGCCAAATTTATATATGTTAAATATATTGAATAATGAAGCAAAGCTAGAGATTTAATGGTGCTTTGAAAAATTTAATATCATATTTAGAATATATTTAATTATCTGACAATAAAGTTATCTATAAGTTAATAAAATACTCTATTCGTCTTGGTTTAAAATTCTTATTTTTCTTTTTGCTATGTTTCAGCTTAACATTTCTTAGTTGCTTTATTACCTAAAATGGAAATCACTCATCATTTTCACAACAAAATTTTTTTACCCACTTTATCTCTTCTACTTTAATTTTCATATTCACAACATTTACTTTTTCTTAGTCCCCATGTCAAATCAAACTAATAACCTTAAACCGGAACAGAGAAAGTATTAATTAACATATAAATTAATAATAATTAATTAATAATTTGTTTAATTAATTAATTTTGATAATTACAACATCATCAATAACTATATAATGGTTGTAGTGATTAAGCACTCTTTCCTTAAACAGCAAAATGGGCGGGAAAAGCTATCATCTAAATGTAGAAAGAATATTGCTTCGTATTCCAACTCTGTTTAATAATTACTAAACTGAATTCGCCATTAAATTTGGCTGGATGCTTTATCGATTTTGTAATGATCATTTAAGTTATTGTCTACTTAATGACATCAACCAATAATTACAAAGTTATTAAATATTCTGTACAAAATGAAAGAATTCAAACATTTACTTACAGACCGTTAATTACTTATGCAGTCCATACCAATAAGCAATTAAACCATGAAAAAATAAAGGAATTTCAATCGTTTTACAACAGTAAATATAAATAGATTTACAATATCATTTGAAATTCGTTCTTTTCTCTTCTCCTTTTTCTTCTCTCTGTCCTCCTTCATTGATCTTCATTTAGCTGCATACTTCTTTCTTCTTCCTACATTCAACAATGTCTATTCCTGCATCACTATTAAGAGACATTCGAAGGGGAAGATCTGACTGGGTTATCAATGTTCGTGTGGCTAGAAAATTCAAAGTTCAGTCAGAGAAGGTGTAAAGATACCTGAAAGTTTCAAGTTAGTACTTGTGGATTCAGAGGTAAGCCACACAAATTTTATTTGAAAAGACTTAATCTCAGTAGTCCAGAAAACATTCTTTACACATCTAGCTTATGAAATCTTTCTTTCTATCTTTCAGGGTGCAAGGATTCAAGCAACAATTCTCAAAATGTTTATGCTTAAATATGGTCCTAAACTGAATGAATCTTCAGTATATTTTATTTCAAATTTCGGTGTAGTTGAAAACAGGGAAAAGTATCGAATCACTGAATATCCACTGAAAATAATCTTTTTTAACAGTACTGATATTTACTTAGTCACGGGCTTAAGTTTTCCAAAAAAGATTTTTTCCCTTATGTCATTTCCAGATGTACTAGCTCTAACTGATGTTGATGAATGTGGCTTGATAGGTATTTATATTTGTCTATTGAACTAAATTTCATCCAGTTTTTTTTTTTTTTTTTCAACTTCTTGAATGAATCCTTTATTATTTTAGATGTTGATAGGTATTTATATTTGTCAATTGAACTAATTTTCATCCAGTTTTCTTTTTTTTCAACAACTTCTTGAATGAATCCTTTATTATTTTAGATGTTGTTGGGAGATTGGTCAGAAAAAGCAAAGTGAAACATATTCACAAGCAACATACAAGTCCAGGTGAAAAGTTAATAGAAGTGGAATTGGAGGACATTGGATAATTACTTTTTTCATTTGAAGTAATCATATTTCACAGATTTGAAGTACTCTTTGTATCTTATTTGTTAGTTTATTGGCAATTTTGTTTCCAGTAATAACACTTTAAGCTGTACACTTTGGGGTGATTATACTGATGAAATGTTTAGACTCATTGAGACATGTGGTGATTCTCCTTTGATTGTTTTGATTCAGTTGTGCAAACCAAAAAATTATGATGGTAATATAGTTTATACCATATTGTTCTATATTTATTTTCTCTTCATTCATTTCCATTTTATGATTACTAACTACCATATATTGATTGTAGGTAAAATTACAATCTCAAATGCTTTTTTTGCTACTAAATTACATGTTAATTCTATTGTACCAGAGATTGACGAACTTAAAAGGTAGTAAATATGTTCATTGATTATTTTTGTATTTTTCTTTTCAAATTTACTATTAATTTGTTAATATATTTTCTCTTCCAAATTTGATAGGTTGTTTGTGCTTGAATCTGGAACTTCTCATTAGATAAATCAAATTGAGTCATCTAATGCTTATTCCAGTTATGATGAACTTGAAAGTGGTTTGGCTAATGTGTTGACTGTTGCTGATCTTTTGAAATGCAAGGAGGTATTTTTTAAATATTTTGGTGTTATATTTCTGTTTCCAGTTCATGTGTAAAGGAAATAATTGTTGGAACATTAACGATCCATTAACCATGAACTGACTCACAACTAGATTAAGAATGAGAGGAAGAAGAAGAAGAAGAATAATACGGAAGCGTGTACCTTGTGATTCCATGATTGTGTTCTTGATCTTATTCTTGAATGAAAGAAGAGAGTAGGGAGATAGTAGATCTTCTAAATGATAGTGCCCACACTATAATCTTCTTAATGAATGAAGAGAATTCTTGTGACTGAATTTATGTATGTAACTAGTGTCTCTAATGGCTGATGGATAGCCTTTATATAATAAGAGAAGGGGCACTTCATTTAGGGACTACACCCTTTCATAAAGAAGGCGGTGAGAAGTTACCATTATGCCCATCATTTAATGGTACTTACACCTAATGGAATTCTACATATTTGGTCTATACTTTAACATTATTAAATGATTATAACATATGGAATTAAATAATACATATTATTAATCCATGTTCTAACAATCTCCCACTTGGATTAATATTAATATGTATCTTTTACTAAATAAATTCCTTAATCATTTATAACATGAATGACAACCCTTATGTGCACGTTTATTGTCATCCAACACAATCCCGTCCATTAGTCTTATAAGTATAGGGACTAAAGGGGCAGCCGTTGTAATTGATTCGCAACTAAACCCACATTAATCACATATATATATCCAACTAAATGACATAGATTAAGTATAGATATGTAGCATGGAATATTAATGAATATATATGAAGAACGCATATATATATTCTCCAACTAGTCCTACTTAACCAAATGAGATCAATATAAATAAAAACAACATAAAGAAATAGAAAACAACACAAACTCCCACTGATTTAAGCATTATCAAAAGTCGTTTCACCCATATGAGCAGTATGCTCGTGAAACATCAAAAGAGATTACGCTTTACAAAATGGATCCAATAACATGGAGTTTGATCATATAAGTTGTATATCTATTTGTTCATTTTATACTTATTTCTCTTCAACAAGAGATATAACCATATGATGTCTTTTGACATCTTTGCATCCACTAAAACATAATCGGAATACTTAATGATCTCAAAATGATCCGATTTTATATACATAAGTATGTAGTTTAATGTTTTATAGGTACTTCATCATTCTTTTGGATGCGACTTAATGTTCTTCATTCCGAATTGCTTTGGTATTGACCAAGCATCCCAATAATAAATACAAGGTCTGTACGAGTACAGACTTGCGCATACATTAAGCTTCCTACTGCCGGTGCATAAGGGATATTTTCCATATACTTGGATTAAAAATTAATTTTAGGACATTACTTTAAACTGAATTTATCTCCCTTAGAGACAGGGGTGTCATGTGGTTTACAATTTTCCATGCTAAACCTTTGTAATGCCTTCTCTATATAGCTCTTTTGTGATAATCCCAAAATACCTCGTGAATGATCACGATGAATTTGAATTCCTAATACAAAAAGATGCCTTACCAAGATCTTTCATCTCAAATTTGTTTGAGAAATTTCTTAGTTTCTTTTAGAAGGTCCTTATCATTACTAGCAAGAAAAATATCATCCAAATATCATCCACATATAAGACCAAAATAATAAATCTACTCCCACTGAACTTATGGTACACACAATCTTCACCAAGATTCATTTCAAAGCCAAATGAAAGAATAACTTGGTTAAATTTTAAGTACCATTGACGAGATGCTTGCTTAAGCCCATAAATTGATTTCTTAAGTTTACAAACCAGTTGACTAGTTTGATCCGAATTAGTTACCATTTTTGGTTTCTTTATATAGATAGTTTCCTCAACGTCGCCATTGAAAAAAGCTGTCTTAACATCCATTTGATGAAGCTCAAGATCATAATGTGCCATTAATGCCTTAATGATCATAAAAGAGGTTTTTAGAAGATACTGGAAAAAATGTTTCTTTATAATCAATGCCTTCCTTTTGAGTAAATCCATTAGCAACAAGACGTGCCTTATATCTTTCCATATTACCTTGCTAATCCCTTTGGTTGTAAATAGGTTTTACACCTTCAGGTAATGGGACAAGATCACAAATGTCATTGTCTTTCATTGATTTTAACTCCTCATTAATGGCATTGATTCACTTATGAGAATTAGGACTATTAATGGCTTCATGGAAGGTGATTAGATCATCTCCCACTAAACCTAAGGTGTCCTTATTCTCCGCAAGATACATATCATAAATATCCGGAATAACACTTCTTCTTTCTCTAGTAGATCTCCTTAATGGCACTGGTTCATCCTCATTTTGAGGTTGTTGAATTTCCTCATGTCCAACATTTCCATATTGTCCGTTATTTACGGGAGTCTCTATATTATTTTGAATTGTATGTTCTTTGTTGAATTTCAGGTACAATTACTTGATTTTCAACAGGAACTAAAGTTTGAGGAATAAAGAATGGTTCCTCTAACTCTTCAAGTTCAAAATCATTACTATTTCTCCCACTAAATTCAACATCCTCAAGGAACCTAACATTGCCGGTCTCGAAAATGTTCTATTTTTCGGGTCATAAAATTTATATCCCCTAGATCTCTCGGCATACCCTACAAAATAGCTACTAACAGTATTAAGGTCCAGTAGGCCACCCCTATACATGAAGATAATTTAAGGACGGTTTCTTATTCGTCCATAACTCATAAGGGGTTTTGTCGGTAGCTTTTGAAGGTGCTCTATTGAGAATATAAGCTGCGGTTTTTAATGCTTCGCCCATAATGAGTGAGGTAAAAAAGTACAAGAAAACATACTTCTTACCATATCCTTAAGGATTCTATTATGTCTCTCCAATATACTATGCTAGGTTTGCCCGGTATGGTGTAGTGAGGGACAATCCTACACTCTTCAAAAAATAGCGAGTATAAAGGACCCGGACGTTATTCACCCAATACGTTATACCGTCCGTAGTTTTCACTACTATGATCGGATTTAACGTTCTTAATAGTCTTTCTTATGCCTTAAAAGACTTGAAAACGTCCAATGATTGAAACTTTACATGAAGAAAATAATGTATCCATAACGAGAGTAATCATCCATGAACGTAATGAAATATTGTTGACCATTCCATGAACGATTAATGAATGGTCCACAAATGTCCATATGAATTAGTTCCAAGACGTTTGATATTCTCAAAATTTTATTTCCTTTAATGTTTGTAAATTTATTCTTTAAAACACTTAATGCAAAAGTTTTATCCGGAGTATCAGTTATTTTTAGGATTCCCTCCGACATAAGCTTTATCAATTCTCCCTTTGGAGATATGACCCAAACGTCTATGCCATAGAATACAAGAATTTTCACTTGATAATTTTTGCTTAGTGCCTTTAGTTTTGATTTCATCATTATGGGACTCATTCATTTTCTTGATTGTGTCAAGTAAATTAAGATTATCGATATATGACAAAGTACTAGTACCGACAAATTTTTGGAATTTAAAATAAAGATCACATTTATTATTCCCAAAAGAACAAGAGTAACCTTCCTTGTCCAAAATTGTGATAGTTATTAAATTCCATCAAAAGATGGTACAATGAATGTATTATTTAATACAAAATAATAGCCAGTACTTATCATTAATCTAAAAGTCCCTATGCCTATAACTTCAACCGGATTTCCAGCTTTCATATAGATGTATTTCTCATCTTCACTGGGATTCGGTACTTCAGGCAACCCTGCATACATGAACTAATGTGAGTTGTTGCACCAAATACAACTAATATGTATATTAAGGAATTGAAACCAAATTTGCCTCAGTACAAACAAGACCAAATGACATACCATCCGGAATTCGCCATTCGCGATACTTATGGTAGTCGTTCTTCATGCGAGTAAGGTCCTTGCAAAAGAAGCATTTCTTGACTTTATGATCTTTAAATGATCCCTTATGCTTCTTACTTGCAACCGCAATTTCCTTCCCTCTTCTCTTAATCCCACGAGAAGAAGTAGATGCTGAGTGAGTACTTTTTAATTTAAGATATTTCATCCTATCTTCCTCTAATGTCATATGTTAAAGTAATCCATTAATATTCCACTTGTACTTTCGACATTTATAGGTCACCTCAAAAGGACCAAATTGAGGAGGAAGATAGATCAAAACTAAGTGCACGAGCAAATCTTCCGAAATCTCTAACTTAAGTGCTTTTAGTTTGATCGAAAGATGAAATAATTCAATAATGTACTCCCGAAGATTTTCCTCACCCTTGTACCGAATGGAAACAAGTTTCCACAAGAATTCAAGGAAAAATTCAGCATTTTCGATCTCAGAGACATTGTCCAAAAATGTCTTTGAAACTGCATTTTCCATGATCATTAGACTCACGCGGTTGGACCGTTCCCATTGCTCAACATTTTTCCGTTCTATAACGGTATTTCCTTTAGTGAGAGCAGCGGGACTTGATTCCCCTAATGCGTGATCGATGTCCATATTGCCTAAGATCATTGTTATATTATTTTTTCAAGTTTTAAGTTTAGTCCCAGTAAGCAAAGGTACATCATTTATAGCAGTAGTTACGGATGAAGCATTAATCAAATCTGAAGGAGAAGAACAAGAATGAAACAAAACATATATAAGAAACTACATAATGATTAATTATATCAAATGAATTCCATCCAAATAAAGATAATCAACATGACATCAAGACTAATCTTTGGATTGCGAATTGACTCACAATTTGATTTATCTTAGGGTGAACAAATAATTCAAACAATACATTTTAAATACTTGCCTTCCTTTGGGCCGGTTCAAGTATAGAAAATGCCCTAAAGTTTAAGGTACTTGTTACCCGGCAATAAAGAATATAAACGATTCACTTTAAACACCCGCCTTCCTTTGGGATGGTTTACAGTATTTAAAATGACCAAAAGTTTAGTTTAATTATTATCCCATGAATGTAAACACTTAGTCAATAACAAGGTCTCCTTTGGGAAACAAGCATGTTATCACATATCAATATTTACATTCATCACTTTAACACATTTGTATTTAAATAACGTAAATTGCTTTGGCAACAATATTATTTAAACAATGAATAAATTTGTTTAAGCATATAATTAATCATACTTTATGGCACTTAAGACTTTAAGATAATTTCTGAAAATTTTAAATGGTAAAGAAACAAACGAAATTTATTAATAAAAGACAATATCTTTTTGTTCTACCCGTCCATTCTTAAAGTTTGATAACTCTAAGAACCTCCGAAGCGCGACTGGTGTCCAGATACTATAATTTATTAATAAATTATCACAAATGACCAAAAGGGCACGAATGACCGAAAGGGTGTAGTTCTATAAACATTTAAACTTCTGCATACATGGGCGGTCGCTCAGGTCAAGGTGGGCGACCGCCTAAGCTTCAATTCCACAAATATTCAAGTCGCTGTACACATGGGCGACCGCCCAGGTCAAGATGGGCGACCGCCCAAGCTGCATTTCCACAGACATTGAAGTTGCTGTACACATGGGCGACCGCCCAGATCAAGATGGGCGACCGCCCATATGCCCAGTGCCCAAATTTGACGAAAAGTCACCATTTTTAACACCCTTTCAGGAACAGTTTTGAACCAAATAGAGAGAGCCATACCAGGACATGTGTACAACCCATTTTTAGTTCAGAGGGCGCCGGGCCCTTTGCCAGGACATCAAGTATGAAATCTTGTATGAACCATTGTGCCTTTTGATTTTACCATTATTTCCAGAAATTGAATGAAGTTCTTAATTTAATGGTGACTCAATTTTCAACCAAAGTAAGTAGATCCGCATACTCACAACACATTTAAAAAATGTGTGGCTATGCATATGAACAAACTCACAACGCATCCAAGGATGGTGGCTATGTTCAAAAAAATGGGATAATCTTACATTAAGGGTTGAAAGCCTTTTGAATAAAACCAAAAATCAGAAATAGAATGAAGTTATGAATATGATACTCTTAGACAAGATGAGTATCATGAACAAGAACAAAACCAAATGAAATCACACAAGGATTACAAATATGAAATAAATTAAAGCACAAGGCTCTATAATAATTTCAAACTCAATCTAGTATATGAGTAGGCTCTGATACCAATTGTTGGAACATTAACGATCCATTAACCATGAACTGACTCACAACTAGATTAAGAATGAGAGGAAGAAGAAGAAGAAGAAGAATAATACGGAAGCGTGTACCTTGTGATTCCATAGTGTTCTTGATCTTGTTCTTGAATGAAAGAAGAGAGTAGGGAGATAGTAGATCTTCTAAATGATAGTGCCCACACTATAATCTTCTTAATGAATGAAGAGAATTCTTGTGACTGAATTTATGTATGTAACTAGTGTCTCTAATGGCTGATGGATAGCCTTTATATAATAAGAGAAGGGGCACTTCATTTAGGGACTACACCCTTTCATAAAGAAGGCGGTGAGAAGTTACCATTATGCCCATCATTTAATGGTACTTACACCTAATGGAATTCTACATATTTGGTCTATACTTTAACATTATTAAATGATTATAACATATGGAATTAAATAATACATATTATTAATCCATGTTCTAACAATAATATCTTCATTCACTTGTTTTCATTTTTTGAAGGAGGGATACTATTGGATTATAGGTCAAATTTCTGAAGTTTTTGTTGATGGTTGTTGGCCTTTTATTAGTTGTAAGATGTGTATGCACAAGTTGGAGTGTGTAGAAAGTGGTTATTTTTGCAAGGGTTGTAACAAAACTATAACCAAGGCAATTCCAAGATATAAAGTGAAGGTCAATGTTCACTCTGGTGATGAGACAGCCAAATTCATGTTATGGGATAGTTGCTGTGAAACATTGGTTGGTCAATCAGCCTTGGAACTGAAAGACCACTATATTAAGGTAGTTTAAATGAAAATTATTTTATTTCTCCAAATTAAAATTATTAATTTAATCTTTCATCTAATCTCATTTTAACTTCTTTTTCTTTCTTTCAGATTACAGATAGTGGTAAAAAACAATATACTTTACCACATTGTCCAGATGAAATCATTGCCATAGTAGGAAAAACTGTAATTTTCAAGGTTCATTTGAGGGATGTAAATTTAAGTGGTAAAGATCAACATTTTTCTTCTGGTAGTTGCTATCAAGGGAAATCTTTGGTTGAGAAATATATGCATGAAAAAATAAAAGTCAAAAAGGTTTGTATTATGTTTTAAAATACCCTTTCAAATGCACTTGGAAGTATTTACTTTTTTCATTTTGTGAAACTCTTTTGTAGAGGACTGATGTTTTGACAAAATTTATTAAGGAGGTCAGAAGAAGTTATTGAGGTATGATCCTTGAATTTGTGTTTTTTTTTTTTTCATTAATAAATTTTCCTTTTTTCTGACTTTTATCAATTTTGTAATTTAGATAGATGATTCATGTGGTGATAATGATGAGAAGACTTCAGAAGCTGTTGGTTTGAAGAGAAGATTTTTGTCATTTGAAGACACAACTACAAGCTCATTAACAGTTGATGGTGGATCAAGCAACAAGGATGGGATTCATTTACCGAAGGAGATAAAAATTGAGAAAGACTGAATCTTTTACTGACGTTTTTTTTTGTTTACAATCTACTGGGAACTTATACTTTGGAACCATTGTTTAATTTTGGTCATAATTGCTTGTAGTTGTGATACTTTTGGGTTTTTTTTTGTTGGCATTTTAAACTATTATTGTTTTTTGAAGTTATTTAGGTATGATACTTTACTTTATGTTTTTTTTTATTAACAAATTTTCCTTTTTTTCTTACTTGTATCAATTTTGTAATTTGGATAGATGATTCTTGTGGTGGTAATGATGAGAAGACTCCAGAAGCTGTTGTTTTCAAGAGATTATTTTTGTCATTTGAAGACAAAGCTACAATCTCATTCACAGTTGATTGTGGATCCAAGAACAAGGATTGTATTCATTTACTCTAGCAGATGAAGATTGAGAATGACTCAATATTTTACTAACTTATTGTTTTATTTACATTCTGCTGGGAACATTTACTTTGGAACAATTGTTAAATTTTTGGTCAGAATTGTTGGTTGTGGTGTTTATTTAGGGTTATTTTGTTGGCATTTTAAACTATTATTGTTTTCTATTTTTGTAAAACTTATTTCTTGTCTTTATATGGCAAACTGTTTTTACACTTTCTTTTTTCTTCCTTGGTTATGTTTTTTGGAAAATTAAGTTTTGAGTGACTGAATTATATATTCTCATTTTCTTTGAAAACTTATTTTATGAATAATTGTTTTATTTTGCTTTAAATATTCCCCTTCTTATTTTTCTACGATTTTTTTTCTATTTTTGAAGTTATAGTATTATGTCTTTTCATTGAACTCATTTCTACTCATTCTATGGCAATGTATATCTTGCATAATGTAAAACTAATAATAAAAATGGTACTTATTGTTTAGTTTTTTTTAAAATTTTATTATTGGTTCATCATATATAAAAGCTGTGTATTTTAATATTACACTTTTTTTCAAAATCATACACTACACAACCAAACGTAATTAAAAATTGAAAGACAAAAATCAAATCATAATTAGCTTTATTAGTTTTTTCAAACTAAAATTTGAGCAACTTAAATCAATCATGTTAAAATCTAAATAAAATTATCCAAATTAATCATTTCACATAAAAATTCCCAAACATCAAATCCCTGATCATGCTTTTAAGCAAAACAGATTCAATTCATTCTCAAAAAAAACAATCTAAAGCATCGAAGTTAAATGAAGAGAATGGAAGATAGATTAGAGAAACTAACTCGTCATCGAACATATGACGCCTCTGGAAGGCCTCCATACCAGAATCACATGCATTACTTGGATACCATAATGGAAAATTAAACATATTGTTAGAATAGGGCTAATTAGTACGCAATAACATTATCTATACTTTTTATGTCGCGCCCCGAACCGGAGACCTTCTTGTCCCCACGCTCGGAACACGCCTTTAAAACTTTTCGAAATGTCCTTTTGAAACTTTATCATTTTTAAAGACCTGTTAAATGTAAAGACTTTCAAGTATAAACCATTCAACTTTCAAAACATTTACAAACCACACACAAAGTTATTTTACAACAACAACAAACAGGACTATGACACAAAGTCATATCCCATAGTGCAACTAGACTACTTCTTGAGCTAGTCCACTACTCCCAAACCATGGCCTATGGCTGGGCAAACAGGGAACCAGTGTACGGACTATAACAAACTCGGCTCGGATGCCATTATAGTCCCGTAACACTGCTCAATTCAAGGACCATCTGGACTTGAATTAAAAGCACAGTACTACATACTTGCTTACAATCACCGATGATTTCAAAGTAGGGAACCATACCCCTGTAACATATCACAATGATATTCAAATGATAACAAGTATCCATGAACAGCATTAAAGCTAAACAATCCTTAAATCAATTAAACTTAGGATTCCAAAGTAGGGAATCCTAATCAAACACATCATAAAGATGTCTAACAATTATCAAAAGTGCAACACACATTGTCTACACCTTTATAATAACATTCAAGGATGTAACAACAATCATAAACCATGTATATGAAATCACTTAAGGCACAATATATAACCAACAAGCCCTACATGCTCAATATACAACAATTAATAACCTCTATAAAGGTTCAAGATCAAATTACCAATTTTGAATAACTTTGGTTAAGTTACAAATCAAGGCTGTCAACCATTTTCCGAACAATATTTAAACCCCTTCCATAATTCCATTTTGACCAAGTAAGATGCCATTGTATAATTAAAGTGCTCTACTTTAATCTTAGTTAAAGAGGGTTCATTTATATCCTAGGTTGAATAGGTTTCTAGACCTTGGAAAATGCTTCAGAGGTGGCAGGGTAGGGCACGACTCGTGCCCCAGGGCACGACTCGTGCCCAATGCACACCCCTCAGATACAGTCGTCCCTCCTTAGGCACGACTAGTCCACCTTCAAGGGACGACTCGTGCCACAGAGCATGAGTCATGCCCTCTGCCCAGAAACCAGAAATCAGTAGCAACATCAGCAACCAAAATCCCAAATGACCCAAACCAATGTCCTCTGTTTTTAAAGACATAAAACAGGTACCAAACATTACTCTAACTCATACCAAGCCATTCTATACTCATTTTAACCCAAGTACAAAGTACAAATATCATTTTATAACCTTCCAAGTCAAGAAAAGTTGGCCAATTTACCATGCAACCCATTCAACCCATAATTAAACAACTACCTTCACTTTACAACACCATTTTAACCTAGACAACCTTGCTATTACCAAATCTTTCCTCAAATCCTACCATGACCATTCCAACTCAACTAAAATGGTTCCAAACTTTCCAACAACCATTTCAACACCAACAAGAGTTAAATTAACATGGAATGAGCAAGAAATTGAAGGGGGTCATAATAACTTATCAAAATAGTGCGAAATGAAATATTTATTTGACCATCTCTACGCTTTCCCCTCGTCACCACGAACAAGAATACGCGATCGGTTTTGAAAACAAAAAGCTAATGAACTTGCTAGAATTTTTAGAAGGAAACTTAGGGTTTGGTTTTTCTATGGCTTTTTGGAAGAGAAAGAACACTGAGGAAAATAAGAATGAGCTTCCTTTGCTAAGTCCATGGATAGATATTAAACTTTACATTAAAGCTCCTCTAATGTCTAAGACAAAAGCACTAACACCTTTAATTTGTATTCTTCACACTAAAGCACCTCAAGTTTAATAACAAATTAATACTACACTCTCCTAATTTTCTATTAAGACATTAGATAATTATTTTCATTTATTCATATATGTAAATTAGCATATAATTTATAAAAATTGTAACTACCACATAATTGTCACAACAAAATGCAAAACATTTTTAAAAATTGGAATACATGCCAACGTAACTCAGTTCAAGCATATTTTTAAATAATGTCTAGGATTCGGGTCTTGACATTCACTTCCTAAAAGAAAATTCAACCCGAATTTTAACTTGATTTACCATGAACATCGAACAACCAAGGATATTTCCGCTCCATCTCCTCCCGGAGCTCCCAAGTAGATTCTTCCACATCATGGTTCCTCCAAACCAATCTCACAAGAGGAATACTCGTATTTCTCAGTTCTTGCACCTTAGTATCAATAACTTGAACCGACTACTCCACGTAAGACATATTCGGCTCTATATCGTCGGGAATCCCCGGTAACACGTGAGAACGATCATAAACATACTTTCGTAGCATTGAAACATGAAATACACTATGCATTTTCCCAAGCGATGAAGGTAAAGCAAGACGATATGCTAAATTTCCCACTCTTTCTAAAATCTCAAAAGGCCCAACAAATCTCGGAGCTAATTTACCCTTCTTGCCATACCTCTTAATTCCCACCTTTGGCGAAACCCGCAAAAATACTAAGTCACCTACTTGAAACTCAAGGTCTCGCTTTCTATGATCAGCATAACTTTTATGTCTACTCTGTGCTTGTAAGTGCTCCAATTTGAGTTGTTAGTATTTTCGTTAGAAAATTAACGAAAGTCCTAACATTCCTAACATTTCCTAACATTCCTAACTTTTCTAACCAAGCAAGGGTAAAGTGGGCATTGTTATTTAAGGTTAAACCTAGAAAAGAATCTCAAAAAGCAAAAGAAATGGAAAAATCCGAATCTGGTAAGTTGAAAAACACAGCCAGTTTGAATTTTTTGAAAAATATTCCTTGTGTCCAAAGCCTGGAGTTGCATTTAATGAACAGTGCACGCTTCACTTCTCATCCGCGCGGACATAAATGGAAGTTTCAGAGGGCTATAAATTGAGGCCTTCAGTCACAGAAATGAAAGAGACACAACACATTTCACAACTGCACCTTGGCGAAAATAGGGAGAAAACAGTGAGAATTCTCTAGAATTGTCACCTTTTTCTCTTAATTATTTTCCCAAATCCCACTCACTCTCAAATTCAAACACTCACATATTCAAGCTTCATACACAAACACAAGGAAGATAGGTATAACCTCCCTCTCCTTACCCTAAATCTTTCTCATTCATGCATGCATTTTCAAACTCCAAAATGTAGTTTGTTCATCTTCTTGCCCTAGATCCAAGAAGATCACCATGGAAGTTCATCTCCATGGTTGATCTTCTACAAGGATTAACATTGTTTTCAAAGTGTTCTTACTTACTTGCAAATGCATTTCCAAATCCCTAAAAACCATTTTCATACATCAAATCTCATTTTCAAAGGATAAAATTCCCCTTCCCAAGCAAATGAAATGCTTAAGTCCTAATGTACCCCAAGGATGGTTTGATATAGTAGATCACCACTAAAATGTCTAGTGACTACTAATAAAAACCTAGGGAAATGGGGACAAGCATGGATGCAAAACCCCCCTTAAAATCATGTTTTTCTTCTTAAGAAAGTTGCTGTCCAGTAAAAATTTTCTAAGACCTCTGTCCATGGTCTAATTTTTTGGACACAGATAAACTTGGAATTTGGTGTTAACTACAAAACACTTTTTGTATCCAACATTCAGATATTTCCAGAAATATTTTTACTTTATTTTTTGCGTGATTAAAACTCCCTTTTTCAAATTTTCTTTTAAAGGTCAGTTCATCAGTCTCTGGAAATCCAGATTTCACATCTGAGATTTCCAGAAGGTTTTGGTCCCTCAAATCATCTCCAAAATGGAAAATTCTTTCACATAAATCTTATTTAAGGTGTCTGGAACAACTTTGATTCTCTGAGTTTCCCCAGATTCTGTATTTTTGAAGCCATTAAGTCCATTTCAAAGTCAAGTGTCCACTGCCTTTTTCATTCTGGCAGAATTGAGTTTTAACTTCAAAAAATCTTTTGAGTACCAAAACTCAACCCAAAAATCATATAAAAAATCATGGGACTTGTCCAAAGTCTAATAAAGAATTCCCAATTTTTACTTTTCTCATTTTCAATTTATTTTGGCCAAAGTAACATACACACACACACACACAAATGATTTTTAATGCTTGAAAGACTCGTCTTACGAGGCATTCCGGTTGAACACTAACGTTCTTCCCGGCGTGTAACGTGACCTCCGAACCCAAATCTCTTATTTCGGACATTTTTCAAAGTTTTAGCCCTTAAAACAAAAATGGCGTGGCGACTCCGTTTTTTCCGATTTTATTTGGTTTTCAAAGAAACGAAAAATCGAATTTTTTCCGCGAAGGGTACACATCGTTACAGTGGCGACTCCGTTGGGGATGAATAAGCTTTATCTTAAAAAAAATGATATTTGGTATATTGGTGGAAACCATTAAACTTCCCGTTATCGCCTCCTAACACGAGTCGGGGATAAATTGTGGTTTAACAATCCCACGTACCGGTATCATTGTTTTAAAAAAAAAAAAGCTTTTGAGGGTCAAGCTTCCGTCCCGGCATTTAAAATCATTTGTGGTGTGTGTTAATTTTTCACATTTTCGTGTTATTTTGGCCGCCTCGGAAAAGTCAAAATTTTGACTATCGGACCCGTTGCCTCGGATTTTGAATTATGTGCTTATGTGTTCATTTGCTTTCAAAAAAAAATCAAAAAAAAAATGTTTTCAAAAAAAAAAGAAGAAAATTTTCAAAAAAAAAAATCATGCATCATACTTTTTAAGATACATGAAAAATTTCTATTTTACTCGTAAAGGAAGATAGATCGCCCGACACTACGCGCACGTGACCTTACACCGCACACTACGTCCCTAACCCGGGAAATCCTCGCCGGCCCGTTTGGTCTTATTACGCCTTCGGTGCAAGCACGGACTACCCAAACATCCCATGGAGCCTCGTGTCGACCACTGCACTTGTCCGTGACACACTTTGCCCGAGACCCGTTTGTTTTTAGTCCGGTCTCAGGTCATGCCCCGTCTGTGTATAGACCTTTCCTTTCAAGCCTTAGTCGGCATACCAAGTCAATATCTTTCGGGACCCTAATCCAGCCGAAGTTCCGCCGGTTTTCCACCACTGACTTTGACCAGATATTGACCGGCGCCTTGACTTTGACTCGACCGGCACAAATTATACACCGACTCCGCAAGATGACACCGAGTCATCAAGAATTAACGATTATTCCATGCCTAATTACGGCCTAATTGACGACAAGTCAAGATCAATCGTGGACATTTATCACCCAAATCATGCCGACTTTTGTCGAGCCCTGACATGATCTTGATTTTGACGCCGCCTTGTCCGTAATTTACATCGAATGCTCGTTAAGACTCGATTACCCGCCGACTTTGTAGGATCGTTTTCTTTCGGTCGGTGGGACCCGCTTGCTCTATAGGACCCTCGCCCGGGCCGTCCACCCCGGGAGGTCGAAATACGTGGAATACGAGGGGCTTATAGACGTAGTGACGGGGCCCACCGATCCAGATCCGCAGTAGTTTGCGAAAAGAAGAGCAATCTTTTCCAACCGATTAGGTTAATAAAACATGTTTTAAGTAAACAAGAACAAATAATCGCATGTTGCATGAGCCCAAAGCCCAAACACCTACCCTCCTTCAATCCCTAAATCTCTCGAACCTTCGTGCCTTTTCCCCGCAGCCTCCTCACAAAGGTTGGTCCCGGACACCGGGTCACCGTTTGATCGCTTGGGAAGAGTCAAGCGCATCATCGCCTTCATCGTTTGTTCCGACTCCGGATTCGACATGTCCGCATCGCCCGGTAATGATATGGACAATACCGCTCCGTCCTCCAAAATCCCTCGCATGCATCAAAGCATTGGATCCAGTTGGTAGAACAGATGAGACTTCGACATGAGGCTCAAATTGACGACCTTCTTGGGGTTGTCGCAAGCCATGGTTTGACTATCAGTCTCAATTCCGATGGCACTTTTACCGCAAAGAAGGAAGAAAGTTCTCCTCCCATTCTTAATCATCCTGGATACATCAAGGTGCTACCCCAAGATTCCTATGTCTCCACCGCCGGGACTCCCGCCCGTCGACTTACAGGGCAATTAGCCCCCAAACAAAGCAATCCAAAGGGCCACCATTCCAAAAGCCAAAGAACGAAAGAGTTCGCATACCGTCCTGTCCCCTCGTAATGATACCGATCCCGCAGATATCAGCATGGGTAATGAAGATCGGGAAACAGTGGAAGAAATATGGTCAGCCATCAAAGCCCTTGAGGAACGCCAGAACAAACAACAAGCCTGGATTGAAGAGGCCACACGCCATTTCGGAACATTAGCAATCTCCTAACCGACTGTCTCCCTGAAGGACAAACATGTGCCTGTTCCCCGACTCTTAAATACCTCTCATTACCCTTAGAGTCCAACCATTCGCTTCCGTATGAGCCCAACAAGAGATCTCCCTGATCAGCTTCAACTCAAAGTCATTCCAGACCGTCAACCCGAGATCTCAAATCCACCACCACCGTAGAACACATTCGGTGGGATATCTCAAGTGATCGCTTCCGATCGCTTGTGAAAGGGACTATCAGGATCGGATACACGAGGACCGTCCTCCTAAGAAGAAGAAAATTTCCTCCCAAAGCAAAATTGAAAGAGAGGTTCGAGGCCCATACTGGCCGGTACGCCTTGAGCCACTGGGGATTTGATGACAATGTACTACCTACTCAAATGGGCTCAGCTTTCCCCAAAGCAAACAGGAGGTAGAAAAGCCGACAGGCCCTCACCAATGATAGAATTGAGACTTTCAGCACCGTATGACGGCAGACTCTGAGTGACTTTACCTCAAATCAGAATCTCATCCCCCGCGGATCGTAGCTCAAGATTCAGCTTTGTCCCGGCTTCTGAGTGCATACCGAAAAAGAAAGACCAATACACCGCTTTGGCGCTCCCACTCAATCAATATGTTGATCGGGATGGCAACCGCCATTACAAATGCGGCCTCAATATAACCTCACTGGTGGTGCTTCAAAGAAAGTGTACTACCTCGCAAGAAAAAGGCACGTAAGTGACACGGCTTTATGGCTCTCTCGCTCTAGAGACAAGGACCAAATCGATGAATCCCCACCTATATGGTAGCATGATCACCTTCCTGCATGACGAAGATTTGCCAAGAGATGTCTCCAAGCACAATGAAGCTTCTCAGACATCACTAATTCGGCTCAAACATCACCGTATCACTTCCTGTGGGGCATTGAAGTGGACAATGGATCAGCCGTTAATGTCCTTCCTCAGCATGACGCGGGCTCCTACGCATTCAATCGTTCAAAGGCGAACATGATCCTCACTCTACCCGGCCAATCAAGTGCATATGATGGCACGTCTCGCCCATCTTGGGGACGTGGTTCTGGAATCTTCTGCACGAAACCATACAAATGGTGCCAAAGCGAATTCAGCATGTAATGGACATCCCATCCAGAATTTATACTACTGCCCTACCTGGCGCCCTCTGGTTACACCACATTGAGAGCCATAGCCTTCCACTCTCCATCAATTGTGTCAAGTTCATTGAACCGGCAAGGGGACCAACTTTTGGAAGTCATTAGGGCCTGTTTCTGCAGGGGAACAATCGTAAGCCGAGACTGTCACCAAGAGCATGCTTCGGCTTAGCCGAACACCCGGGCTACCTCCTCTCCGAATCGAGACCAAAGGGCACTATGGGCAAGTCTCATCAGAACTTTAATCCTCGGTGACTGCCAATCTATGTCAACGAACTGCAAAAGCCGGCAGACCCTGGAAGCATTCTCATTCATCAAGATCAATTGCCATTTCCAACATTTGGAGGAAGAGTGGAAAGAAACACCGAACACCGCCACTGATACGAGTCACAGATGTAAACTCTCCAGCCTCTCCAATCGTAGATTTGCTCATGCAAAGATTCTTCTGTAGACCCGTTCTCCGGCTCTCGCCAAGCGAAGAGATTTTCATGATAAAAAGTCGACAAGTACCGGCTGTAGGCACTTACGACTCAATGATAGAACATCGCACGGACGTCCTTCCTCGAAGAACCGCCCGCTAAGCTTCTTTCCGCTTTCAAGCATGGGGCATGGTATTCTTTTCCAACAGATACCGAGACGGCGAATACGCCCAGATCCTGATTGAGCGCCGGACAGACGAGTTGGAATTCTCCTGCACTGAGGATGCGGCAGATTCGCAAGAAGATCCCTACATTCATATGCTCAATTTTCGAATTTTCTTCAGCGCGCCAAGACAATGACTCCCGGTTCGACAAAGAGATGATAGCAAATTTGGATCGAGGAAGCGAGAACAAAAACAAGATAAACTCCCCGAGTCATGGCTAGGTCACCGGCCAACAATGCCATTAAGGAATTGGGAAACTCTCTCGTCAAAGCCCGTCAGCGCGACCAAAGAAGAAATGATCACCAAGCTTGATTGTCCCTCTGTCCCTTTGTGTCAACTTTTGTAAAGTCCTCCGAGTCTCTCATTGTTTGAGTTTGAGTCTTTCCGAGCTGCCGCTCGATGGCCTTCACGCCCGAAGACCACGAAATTAGTAGGCCAATATCAGATTTCTTTTATTCTCTAATGAAATGACGAACCTTTTTCTCTCTGAGTATCCTCGATTGCCACTTTAACTAATGATGAATTAACTAATAATCTAAAAGATGGCTAATAACGATTCACTAGATGAAAGAAGGTGATGACATTAAAATGAACAATATATCAAAGAAATCTTTAAGCAAAGTTGTTCCAGAAAGAGGAAAATCGAGCCCAAGCCAAGAGATTTTTCTGACTTTAGTAGAATTGGGAACCTGCGGAAGAGCCTAAAGAGACGCCAGATCGTGGGGTTTCTTCCTGAAGGGACCGAAAGGGATGCTCTGACTGAGCCGCTAAAAGAATTCGTGGATGTGTTCGTATGGTCCTATAAAGATATGCCGTGCCTCATCCTTCCATAGTTGAGCACTGAATACCGCTCTAACCTTAAGTCAAGCTGCACATGTATGGGCTGTAGTGGAAGAAGAATTGGTTCCAATGGTCCCTAAGCAAGTAAAAGAGGAGATAGAAAAGAATGCTCAGTATGTGGTTCATCGTGGTCATTGAGTATCCTTACATGGCTTTCCAACATAGTAACGGTGACCAAAGCCACCGGAAAGATCTCGATGTCAGCGCGACTTTTGTAGATCCTCGAACAAAGCTAGTCCTGAAAGGATGCATTTCACCCGCACAAACACGACATTCCCCGCGGATTCCAACAAACAATCCACGAGGTTAAGTCCTTCACACGTCGATTTGCTTAGTTTAAGCATAACCAAATCAAAATGGCGTAAGCAGGGATCGGCTCAAAATGCCTTCACGACCCCTTGGGGCACATATCGCCAAGCACGGCCGCGCACATGCGGACTAAAGAATGTCCGGGGCTACTGCCCGTAGGGCAACTGACACTAGCTGTTCCATGACATGATCCACAAAGAAAATTGGAGGCTCTATGTGGACGACATGATAATACACAGCAATTTCCAGAGGATCAGATGGCCAACACTTTCTGGCTGATTCAGAAACCCTCTGGCCGCCTCCTGAGACCAAAGCAAACATGAGACCTGAATCCGGGGCTTTGGAAATGCACCTTCTGGGTGGGAAGACGAGTGCAAGGTGCTAGGATATATGGCATGACAGAACGGGAATCAAGTAGACCCTTGTAAAATCAAGGCCATAGTCGAAATGAAGCCAATTCCTCATGACATCGACGTAAGTGAAATCCTTCACGGGAGAGATCGCAATACATAAGTCGCTGAATTAAATCAGCCGACTTCGATTTACAGCCGATCGTCTGTTGATGGAAGGAAAAATGCCTGCTACATAGAGATGGACTCCTGTAACGTGTGCTGGGCCTGCTTGAAAAATGCATCAAGGCATACCTCAGAATCCCCCGATTCTTTGCTCCACCACATCAAGAAAAGCCACTATCATGCATATACCTAACCGTCACTGACACAAAGAATCGGGCTACGCTTAGCTCAAGAGAAGAAAGATTCCAAGGTAGCTGAAAACGCCATCTATTTCTTTGGTGGAGCGTAAAGCTTCAATGGAAGCGAACTCAATTACTCTGCTGTAGTGAAAAGACTTGTGTTTGGTCTTCAAAGGGTAGTCAGAAAGTTGAAACACTACATTTAGCCTCACCCGATACATCTCGGCTGCCTCAAAGATAGACCCCATCAAATATCTCGTTCGACAAGCCTTCCCATCTCTATGCGAGGTTGGCAAAATGGTCAGTTCTTTTTGGCCGAATATGACATCACTTACGCTTTCAATGAAATCCGTGCAAGGGCTAGAGTAATGGCAGAACATTTGGCCGATTTCGTCATGTGATGAGAAGTCCCGAGGACTCAACCTCACTTCTGGGATGATGGAATCTTTGCTCTAGAAGGAGAGAAATCGCCGGCACCCCTTTCTTCTACTTGGGCTTCAAACAAAAGTGGGGAATGAATAGAAATGTTTTTCTGGCCTATCCACTAATACACCCTCTATACAGCAAATAAAGATTTGAACTTCGAGGTCACCAACAACGCCGCTGGAATATTAAGCTTGCATAGCCAAGTCAGAAGCCGCCTTCAAAGAAATATCAAGGAATTGGAAGGTGCATGGTGACTTCGCCTCATCATGACTCAGTCTCTTGCAAATGGAAGATCGTAGACCCGGTCTCCTAGCCATCACACTTACATGGAAGAGCTAGTAACTCAATTCAAGGAAATCTTTCCATTACTTGCCCAGAGATCGCAATGCA